>JASDQU010011175.1:61446-105482 GCA_032191745.1 Picea mariana | reverse complement strand
AGGGAAAGGTAGAAGGTAATAAATCAACTTTGGAATCTGGAGAAGGGAGAGAACCGTAAGGTTCAGGCTAATTAAAAAAGTGTTTATGAACCTCATCTTCTTCAGGTGTTTGAAGTGGATGGATATCCTTAAAATCAATGACATGGGAAGGGGGTAAATCTACTTCTTTGAAAAAGGAATATGCAAGAGTAGGCTGGTGGTCTTTAGAGTATACAAAGCATATTATGATTCTCCTAATGTGTGTAGGGAAATTCAAGAAAGAATGAAGGATAAAGAGCACAAGTTCCAGAAAGAAATTCAGAACTTGATACCTGAACTTGCCTTTGACTTCCATTTCTGTCCAATCTTGTTCCCACAATGGAGTATTCCAACAGGTTTGTCTTCATGGAGTCGCCAGGTAGATGATCACAGTCAATTTTTGATATCCCTCTCTTGTTTACCATCACAGTCAATTTTCGGTATCAAGAGCTAGATCTATGTCGTTCTTCCCAGGGAACTCTTCAATATGCTCAAATCCGTCCTCGACAACGACGCCATTTATGTTATCACTCCAAAATTCACCCTAGACTGTGATCAGGTGAGCTTGGTAACATCAAAAGATTTGTAAATGTAAATGAGTTTTTTAGAAGGTCAAATGGACAAGACTCAAGATGATAATGTTCTAACTTAGAAATATGGGCTAGCATGCACAAGCAATCGAGGTCTTGACTAACTTCAATCAGTAAGTGGGAGTAAAATGTGAACAGAGGGAAGACTTCAATGAGAGGAATGTAGAGGTTGTTGTAAACATCAGGTCTGCAGACAACCTAAGGAAGAAAAACCCTTAACACAAGATCTTTTTGAGTTCAAAGTTTAAGGACACTAAAGAAACATCATGATAATATCACAATCAAACATACATCATAACATCACCACAATAATTCATGTGAATCATTCAAAGCATGAACACTTTAGCATCAGAAGCAAATAAGATGGAATAAGAAGCTTATTTCTATTAACCAAGATGTCTCAAATCCTGTACATAACCAGTTCACAGTGACTTTATCAAAACATTACAATTCGGGAGCCTCAGCTCAACCATTCCCCCCTTTTCCACATTTGGAATATGTCTTTATAACTAAAAAGGAAAGGCAACAACTAGAGGTTTGAGCTGGCCTTCCTCACATCAGATTCTTCAAGAAACATCTATCCATCTAACACCTGCGCTAACAATTTTCTAACAAACTGCTATAAAAAGGAAAAATATTGGCAACAAATCCAACATGATTTAAATAACATGGTCTTCCTTGATCTTCATTGATGCGCGTCCTCTTGCATGCCAAGTGTCCTATAGAGGTGGTAAGTTGTTATCATGCTGCCAACTACTATCTCAGCCATTCTCCACATCATCTACCACTAACAAGAATGATAAGACGAACTCCTTGAATCCAGGGGCCAGTTGGTAGCGCCTTTCTGGTGTATCTCTGTGCAAATTTCGTCTCTACCAGAAATTCGGTAGCGCCTGCCTGTGTTTTCTGTTCAGGAGATTTGGTAGCGCACAGGAGAGTGGGTAGCGCCCGTGGAATTCGCAGTGCCCGTGGAATTCACAATGCCCAGGAGAGTTGGCAACGCACCGTAAAATTCGTAGCGCACACCCCTTTGCACATCCATGCATGAAAACGGTGGAACGGGAAAGAAATTGGGAGCACTATCATATATATCATGGATATATTTAGTTCTTCAACACCTGCACAATAATTTGGCACCTCCACAATTGCAAATTGAAGATCAAGCTCTTCAGATGTAGCAGAGGTAAAAATCGACCTTGCAGCTGTCGATCCCTTTCAAAACCTTTGAATGCTGGGCAACAACAACTCACTTGTATGCTTGATGCATGGCTTGAACTTGAGGCTTGACTCATGGACTAGCTTTGACTTAGTTCGTGGCTTAGTATTTTGACATATAGCTTTGACTCATAGATTATGAATTAGGAATGTGATCTTAACTCATAGCTTAGCTTAATGTAATGACTGGTGACTAGTATAAGAAATGGGCATGTGGCTTGGGTTTAGAAACCCTATGCTTAGGAAATATACAATAGTTCTCGGCAATATGTAGTTTAGGCACATTCACTAGATTTTATTTATAGTATAACTTAGGCATAGGGCATTTAGAAGCACACACCTCATAAATTTGAGATTTTTTTCAAATATAAAATATATTTGAAGATTTACAACATAGACTAGGGCTTACCAATTCATCATTTTTGTATGGCAAGTCAAGAGGGAAAAACCAAAAGATGCTGGGAAAAAGTGATGAAGAAGAGCTTAATGAAGAATCTGAAGATTAAGACACTGGCCAAAAAACTTAAGAAAACGATAAATCAAGTAGAAAATGATGAAAACGCTCTCAAAAATCCATTACATTTTGATCTCTAACAACAAGTATCTAATTTCATTTTAATCTCTCAAGTAATAATTGAGTCTCGCAATCCCCAATCATAAAGATGAAATTATTTTTAACAATCCAGAAATAAAGATGCAGTTGTTATGCTAGCTGTCACATGCTCCAACCTTGGAGATAATCGCAATTATGTCCATAAAATATAATCACGTTGTACATTAATAAAACGACCTGTGTATGGTGTGTGTGATTGGGAGCTTTACAAAACAAACATGGTCAGAACATAGAAGAGCCAGTCCAAGGGAGAGGTAGCAGTCGGACTGTCTACCGAGTAAGGAGGGAATTCAACGCTGGGGTAACCCCCATGCTGAGGGTTCGAACAAAACGTGCAGAGGTAGTGGACAACCTGACGCAGAGATCAAGCGAAGATTTTGAGGCAAGGGTTCACAACACAGTTAATCTACATTCTAAGGCAAAGGTTAAATACACAGAAGGAAAACGATGGCAGAGTCAAAATGATTTTCTGGAGCACAATCGATCCGGAGATGAGGTACCATCGCTCATCCCATACAACCATTTTGTGGGGAAAAAATCAGCGCTCGCTGAGCACATTCGACGATGAGAAAAAGTAAAAATTACAGAGAATTCAGAGGGCCCTTAGCTCGCTGGGCAAATTACAAGCAGAGTGAAGGAGCAAGAAAAATTTTAAAAAGAGAGAGAGGTGTCAAATGGAGGAGGCCCCGTTCAATTTCTGGCGAAATGTAAGCTGAGTGAAGGAGAATTCAATGCAGAGAGGTAATGCTGAGTAAATAGGGGGCTGCGCAGATTTTTGGCGCACTTAAACCAAGTGTAATGCGAACAAATTTAAAATAAAAACTCAGGCCTTCCAATAGTTTATGCTCAATCAAATAAAATTCCAGGCCAACACTCAGGCGCAGCGAGTAAGAAAACCAAGGAGCAGTGAAATACAAAAATCGAAGGCGCAAGATCAATTTAGCTAGGGCACGGAGATAGAAAAGAAAACTTATCCGTTAAGATTATCCCCAGCCATCCACAACGGGCGAACTTGCCCCCATAACACATATTCAATGAACTCTGCAACATATAAATATATACAAATTCGAACTAAATTACAACTGAAAAATTAAGGCGTACCGTAATCATAGGCGAATGCTCCGTAGTTGTTGTCCCGCGTGCGCACTCTCTCTAGCTCCCGCTTGTCAACCGCTGAGACCTTACTAGTACCTCCCAGCCAACACTAGGGGTACTCTTCTCCCCCCTGAGCCCCCTGAGCCGCAAAGGGGCCACACACAATATCAGAGAATGCTAGCTCCCAACTCGCCTCGCAAGGTCGAGCTACCACTCGTTATACGAGCTAGGTATCCCAACTCCCACAAGAAAAATTCAATCAAGATAAAATTTCGACAGCGTAACCTTACGCATACCAGACGTGATCAATACTCCTCCTCCGCCATGTTTTTTATAGAGTTTTCTTAGTGTTTACTTTCCCAAACCCTCATTAGATTCTTTTTATTAAATTTAATTAGGATAAACCTCCCCCGTACACATGTCACCCGATCCCTTAGTTGCACCAGAAAATCAACTTATTAATTAATTAAATTCCCCTATTTCCATCACCCACCTAAAAGCGTTCCTAAAAACGTTCCTCGGTGCCCCTTTATTCCCTTACATTTCTTAAATGACTGATGCATTTATTAAAACCTAGTTGAGTTCACAATTAGAAGGTTCCAAAGACTAGATTCCCTACTAATTTAGAAATTTCTCTTTTCTTAAGTTTTCCCTTTTCTGCTTAGTTCAGATTTAAAAGTTTAGATAAAAACAACAATTTATCCTTTTAATAATTTAATCCTCCATTAAAATTTTTACTTTAACAATTAATGTTTGAACTTTCTTTACCCCCTTCTTGTTACATGTTTTTTTTTTTGTGTGTGTTCACAGGTTCTACTTAGACCTAGGTTTTAAATTCACTATGCTTGGTGACAGTTCCTAAGGGAAAAAATTGTTATTAAACTTTACTCATAACATCATTCATTTTAAGGCCGACCAGGTCCTAAGGAGGCATAGTTTTCTAGGTACTAGGTTTATTAACTTACCGTAGTTAAAATCACGACGTGCCCTTCAGGATGCACTACGTGCTCCAAGGGTGCCACTTGCTTGCATTCTATTTTTATTTGTGTGACGTGCCCTTCAAGACGCACTACGTGCTCCAAGGGTTCCACTCGCCTCTTGACTGAATTTAGTAGACATCAAACCCCTGGAGCAATACTTCGTCAGGTGACCTTGTGGGAGACTAAGGGGCTCTAAGGAATAAAGACCCTGCATTATTACGCGCCCCTTAGAATCATCGTGAGCGACTGTCACAGTCTTTCCTCACAACATCGTGGATCTCTCGAACTAGGTAATCGTTAACCTATAGTTCGAGCCACGATGAGAGTGCTAGTAGGTTGTGGCAAGGTTGCTGCCACACCTCTCCCTCAATGTATCTGGTTGTCGTGCATGATCCATTTACTCCAAATGTGAGTCTGGTCGACAAGCTATCGTCAACTTGTATCCATAAAAAAAACATGTAAGTGATAAAAATCAACATCATAATATCCAGTCATATGTCACATATGTAATAT
Source organism: Picea mariana (assembly GCA_032191745.1). Classification (NCBI taxonomy): domain Eukaryota; kingdom Viridiplantae; phylum Streptophyta; class Pinopsida; order Pinales; family Pinaceae; genus Picea; species Picea mariana. The sequence goes on along the minus strand of JASDQU010011175.1, from coordinate 100,458 downwards.
CAACAACATCCAAACCATAACAGTCCACTCCCTGACTCGATCCAGAGTCCAAGGAGATCTCTTGATGCCATCGGCATCCTCAAACGTCCAGGGTCCTGCAAACTCAGGAAAACTAGTCAATAACACCCGTCGATATAAATGTAACAAGATAACATATCATCAAATCCTCAACATCTCATAATCATAATCAAACAGTCAATTATATAATGAACCAGATCACTTGCACGTAAGTGTCCTCAAAGAATAAGTCCAATCAGGTGTGTGCAAAAGCAGGATGTTATAGTAAGGTTTGCTATCATCTCCAGAATGGGTTACTTTACAATCTAGACAAGTTATATGTTCCTAAAGGTGAGGTATTGCAGTTTATTAGAGAGGCTCACACCTAAGTTTGCAGGACATTTTGGTGTTGGGAAGACAGTTGCTAACTTGTAAAGTTTTGGTCCATATGCCTAGACTGAAAGAAGATGTAGCTTGGTATATTAGAGGATGCATTCTTTGTTGTACCGACAAGCCAATTAATAAAAAGAAAATTCCATACCATCCCTTACCTATACCCATTTGACCTTGGGAAAGATTTTCCATGGATTTTGTGGGTGGTTTTCCAACAACCAGGAAGGGACATGACTATCTATTTATGGTAGTTGACAAGTTCAGTAAGATGTGTATTCTTATTCCTTGGGAGGAGCATCATCTCAGATGGGGATACCAGATTTCTCAGTGCCTTTTGGACTAGACTTTGAGAGAAGATGGACATGAAGTTGAAGAGATATATATCATTCCATCCATAGGTGGATGGTTAGATATAAGTAGTCAATAGGATGTTGGTATATCTTTTGAGAAGTTACAATGAGAAGCATCCAAATACATGGGATGAAAATACGATCTACATTCAACACTCTTATAACAAAGAAATCCACACTTCTATCAATAAGTCCCCTTTTGAAACTTGCTTTGGATATTTGACACCTTCACCCTTGGATGTTTTTTATGGACAACACGAAGTGAGGGAAGGCATCATAGGATAAGCATTTAAAGAAGAGAATTTTGTTGAAAATATTAGGAAAATCCATTTGCAAGTACATGAGACACTGAATAAATCACAAGAAAGGTACAAGGCACATCACGATCAACACAATACAAAAAATATCATTCAAAGTGGGAGACAGAGTTTGGGTTACAACTGAATAAGGAAAGACTACATGGTCCTAGTAAGAATATCAATGCTTTGTGGTATGGACCTTTTGTGGTATTGGAGAAGGTGGGTAACAATGCCTACAAACTCAATCTACCCCCATACATGTGCATTTACTTACTGGTGAATGTGGAGAATATAAAACTCTATGAGCCTTCCATGTTGGACCACAAAACTGAGTATGTCCTACCTATCATAGAGGAATTAGCACCAAAATCTCAGGAAAAGTTGGCAGAAGATGTAGTTTTTTAGAAGAGATCCATAACTACCAGACAGGGGCAACATGACCTTTGGAGAAGGAAATTTCCTCACTTCATTCAGTAAAATATTTTGGGGACCAAAATCATCCCTAAAAGGAGAGGTATGATCCTGATTGGATAATTATATAATTTTTCATCTATCTTATCGCTTTTTGGGTGGAAAAAATGGAGGAATTGGCTTGCAAGTCCCATTTTAGCAACAGGTCCTAGTTTGGAGATTTGGGGTCTAAAATCTTCAAGATCCATTTGAGGAATCAAATGTAATTTTGGGGGTCAAAACTTTGCAAGCATCACTCCCATCCCCTTGACACTATTATACACATCAATACCTTTCCAACAGTGCAAAAATCACCACAATCAAAGCTTGTATTTAGAAGTTATGCCTCCCACATGTTGACCTACCTTGTTGACCACCATGGTATCAGGGGATGCCACATCAACCCCCATTATTCACACATGTGGGGCTATCCATGTGTGTACTTTCAATAAGATTCAATAAGGTCCAAAACCTTATCACCAATTGAGGGTTAAGGATGGAAAAACCCTAAGCCTATATGACTATCGGGCTATGTTAAATATCATACCACTAGGAGGAGAAGGGGTTCCATTTTTTTGTATTGTACTTGTTCCATAGTTGAGTAGATAATACAAGGAGTGGGATTTGAGAGCATAACAGAGTTAGGAGATTTTGTAGTAGTTGTCCAGGCCACAATGTCAAAGAAAACTCTATAGTGCCCCTTTCTTTGTACTTTATTTTCATAATAGAATAAAAGAGAGCATAGCATATGCCTCACCTTCTAACTGGGTTTTCTCCCATATTGGGTTTCCCAGGATACATTTTGTGTTCAATTGTGTGGACGGTGTGTTTATTTGCTTATTATTTCATTTTCATTTTAGTTATTTTATAAATTCAATACTAAGCTAGTAATAATTAATATGGGACCTAAAAAAATAAATTGCACAATCTAACAGTTCATAATATTATAAGATCTGCAATGACAAATTGTTCCAGTGGAATATCCATGGCAGTTTACAGATCAACATGCTTAAGTGTCAGAGAGATTAGCAAAACAATTTGGCTAAGTACATTAGCAATATGAGGGTTCTCATTTGGGGCTTCTTATAGAAGTCAAACAATAATTTGGATGATGGAAGCAATGTTCCTTGGTCATGGATGCATTGGGAAGTAGTGCCTTGGATTACGGGTACAATTCCTTAGTCTACATGCAAAAGTAACTAGTTCATTTGGACATGCATCACAAGTTGGATGGAGATTAAGGGATTTTTCCCCTGTGATCGTGGGTCGTAATCACAATAGAGCAAGACCAAGTGAAAGAGATAACCATCTCCCCACAATGAAAAACACACAAAAATCAAAGAAAATAACTACTTTATTTAGGAGAAGGTAGGGATAGAGAGGAGAAAATAAAGTGCACCTTGTTCTCTCATTTGATGTCGATCCTTGCTCCAATTCGTCGAAGAACGCTCCTGATCTTCTACTGAAATTAACCTGCAAGACAGATACACAACTAGGGCTGCGACAAAAGTAGTTATACGATAATAAACATGTGCATGTAATATGTCAGATTCAAAGTAAGAATACATATGAATGTACAATGAAGACAAATTTGGGGGAAAACGAGATCTTTTATTACCAGCAAGTGGAAAAGGTAAGTTACAACCTTGTCCAACGTTAGGCATCGTCTTGAAGCCAACTGTTTGGGTTCCTCCAGGAATCCTCAAGCATCAACTCAACCAATATTATCTTCTCTCAATCACTTAAATAGGGATAAGGAGACGCCCTATAGCCACAAAAAATGAGAAAGAAGCTCTGAAAAGGATTTTCTAGACTAAAGGGGATGTTTCTAAGAGAATTATAGGGAAAGGAGGCTTGTTAGATGTTGGAAGCATAACTTTGCACCAAGGGACTTGTGTTTCCATATTTAGCTATCTATGGTTATTTTATATCCTCCCAAAGAGGTTTGGGGAGTTGGATTTCGTTGTGTACGTGCAAGGGTCATTGGGAAACAAGCCCAACCGAAAAATTCTCCTGAAAACATGTAATTATTTTATTTTTCACCAAAAATGAGGGCATCCATGGGTTGCAGTGAGGAAAGGCATGGATGTTCACATGTTGCACTAGAGAAACCCGCAGATATGCTCTTAAAGCATGTTTTTTAGATGATTATGGAGGTGACTTTTAAGGAAAATTCTAGAAAGCATTGTGAAAGGACTAGGTCATGGCAAAAAAGCATAGGTGTGGATTTTTGTGCTATAATAGATGCCCCCTAATGTGTGAGGTCAGAAGGGAAAAATGATGGTCAAAATACATTATGAACTCTGAGAGTCAGGGATGCATCGAAGTATCCACAGAGGTTCCCGAACAACTGATCCAAAAATCAATAACCGTCAGCAAAGATCAAGCAAGAGTTTTGTTTCCCAAGTCATGCATACCCATCCTCGGGAGTGATAAAGCATGGCCACCAAAGAAAATACAGTGCAGATACATGGTACATATGAAAGTATGACTAATTTCCATGGCCACGAATAATACATAATGGATCCATGTGATAAATATGAAGAAGCAAGCATGGCCACGGAAAATACACAGTGGATCCATGTCAAAGCAGATCATAGCCACGAAGAGATACATAGTGGAGCTATGTCTCAAAATCAAGAATAGAGGATATCTGGAACCAAGAGAATGAACAAGTTGATCCTTTTCCAGTACCAATGTTTGTGAGGTGGCACCATATGAGTCGGGAAGGATCACATAAGAGGTGGTGCTCGTACCTCACTCGAAGTCTTCATAACGATCTGTCGTGGTACAAGTCTACACTATGTGAATAGATGATCCGAAGTCGAACACAGTGAGACGTCGTTTGATTACCAGTCATTGATGTATATTGTTAACAAATGCGAGACAGCCCACCGATAATGATGATGGGAGTCAAGGTACCATGGTACTATCTAACAAGTGTGAATAAATGAGCTGGTGTCAAACACCTAGTAGAAACTATCAAGCATGGGACATTGATGTATTCCCACTGTCAATAGTGAGGGAAACTGCCACTGATGACTGCAATCCCCAAGGTACCAAACATATCTCTAGATCCCTCTCCCAGAGAAAGATGTGTCGAAGTCGATGGGAGGGAACCCGCTCGAAGAAAAGAATTAAGGAATCATCCATCATCCAACACAAGGTGTGGAAGAAGGCCAAATATTTGGAAGAGATCAAACGAAGAGACTGATACTTGTGATGATGAGACTCAACTTGGGAAGGCCGACTTGCAAATTCAAAGGATAACTGCAGAATGGTCGACACAGGTTGAAAAATTTCCCTTGAACATAAGCATGACACATTATGTGACCTGGGCAACACGACTCATAAATTGAAATACGTTTGTGACATAGGAGGTATCAACAAACGCTCCATATAGTTGGAAGAATAACCAACCGGGGGAGAAAAAAAATCAAAGTCCTAAACCCATACTAAACCTAAAATGATGAGATACTGACTCAAGATTGTGATTTTTTCAAGGGTGACAAGACTTTTGCCAACAAAAGAGATTAGATGTTTTCCCATTCTTTTTGTTTTTTTTGTTTTTTTGACTTTTTCATGTTATAGAAGCTTGAAAAAGAATAAAATAATGTTTATAGTACAGTGGAGGAAACGAGTGTCGCGAGAAAGCAAACTAGTTCTAGAGCGCAAGGAGCATACCTATTCTCAATGAAAGGAAAGCATGTGCAGGATAAGGACACTCAAGGAAATGTCTCCTCCAGGGATAAGGTGTCGATTCGCAAAGGCGTAAATTGTAAGGTTGGGAACTGATAAATATGCTTGTAGCTTACACAGGAAAACACATGAAAATAAATGCATAAATATTAACACAACACATAAATTAACACACAATTGACAATTGTCTTTGATAAAAAGAACACCAACTGCATGCAGACCTTCCACGTTCCTCCCATCCTTATACCACACCGCTAATAACCCTGAGTAGTGGGTCACCCCTAAGCTGGGGATAAAAATACACCTGGGTAAACAATTTCTAACCAGGATAAGGTCTCTATAACAACATATAAGCTCATACATAGGTTCCAACTCAAAATAACAACCTACAGTCCCTCATTCCCCACATGCATGTCCCACCCCAGGAAGTGTGCCCCTTCTCTGTTCAACATTCCTTCGGCTGGCCCACTTCCCTTTCGAGGCTTCAGCAATAGGTCGGACAAGAAGTCTCAAATCTCTATAGCTCCAGCTTGGTACCTTGGGAAATCAATTCCCAGTAATTCTCTCACCTGGAGAGAATTTTCATAGGCCTGACAACTCTCTTATTCAATGTCCTACGAGCATGGCAACCCATTTCTTCAATGTCCTACGGGCCTAACAACCCACCTCTTCAGTCTAGCTCTAAATCTAACCATGGTCCTAGTACAAGTACAGGTACGGGTGATAGTAACAACATGATATGGATGATAGCTCAATGAGTAAAGGAATGATGATAGAATCCTCTGAAAATGAACTAAGTCCAAACTATATGTATTTGTGTTCCCAACTTGACACTTGTCATGTTGGGAAATGCCTTGGGCCCACTTGACCCCCACTTGTCCCCATCCTTAGAAATTAGGATAAAATAAATATTCATACTTTATACTTTAAGGAATATCAATATAATATTCCTTTGGGATTAAGCCCCCCTAACTTATCCCTTTTTCCTGAAATTTTAGCCCCCTTTCCTTATCTAGTGGAGTTTATCCCCCCATGCTCTTTTACATGGTTTTTCTGCAACAATGATGTGTTTTCATTAATATTTGTGTGTGATTACATATTACAATGATGGCTCACTGGCCATTTTAGCATATGTCTCTCCAGCCTAATAACCACACAGGCACTTTGGTCTCAAAATACATATACACAAAGGAACTCTAGCCCAAAATATCCTAGCTCACCAGCCTATGTGTTCATTTAAATTTATATCATTATATGTACAATTGGGGTTTGACCTAGGGGTATTACATTCCCCTCCCCGCTATTTATGCACTGTCCTCATGCAATATATACACATATACAATCAAAACATCAAAAGTATTAAAAAAGATGCGGGTATTCTTCCCGCATTGCATCCTCATGCTCCCAAGTTGCATTCTTAGGACCGTACCAAGTCCATTGGACCTTAACTAGCCCTATGGCTCAATTCTGAAGCTGCTTGATCTTCGAATCCAATATGAAAATCGGTTGCACTTGAAATTGCCTTCTTTATCCACCTGAATCACATTCCAATCAATGACATGATTAGATTCAAGTACATGTTTTTTAAGCAATGATACATGGAATACATTATGAATACACATTGATGCAGGTAAGACAATCATGTATGCTACAAGACCAATCATCTCTAGGAATTCAAACGGCTCATAATAATGAGCTGCCAACTTTGAACAATTTCCCAACTTCAGGGAACTTCTTTTTCCCTTTACTTTTAAGAACACATGGTCACCCACTTTGAACTCTCTGTGGGTTATGCCTTTATCCACGTTACTCTTCTGCATATCCTGGGCATCCTTTAAATTATGTTTTATTCTCACCATCATCTCTTCCATTTCCATGAGTAATTATGGTCCAACCACTGCTTTGTCTGCTAGGTTGTCCCATCTCACTGGTCTGTTGCTCTTTCTGCCATAAAGTGTCTCAAATGGGCTCATATTTAGAGATGCTTGATACCCATTGTCATAAGAAAAATCCACCAAATTAAAATAATCCTCCCATTTGGATGGTTTATCCATCGCATACATCCTCAACATATCTTCAATCACTTGATTCACCCTCTCTGTTTTCCCATCTGACTCTGGATGATAGGATGTGCTAAAGTTCAGATTGGTCTGAAATCCTTTGAATAATCCTTTCCAAAAATTTGATGTAAATTTTGGATCTCTATCAGAAACAATTATCTTGGGTATACCATGTATTCAAGCAATTTCTATCATACAAATATCAACAATGTTGGTTGCCTTGTGAGTGAGCTTTACTGGAATAAAGTGGGCAAATTTAGTAAGCTTATCCACCACCACCACCATGATGGAATCATGTTGCTTGGTTTTTATGGGAATATTGGTGATGAAATCCATTGTTACAACTTCCCATTTCCACTCATAAATGGGCAAGGGTTTTATCAAACCAATTGGGTGTCTATGCTCAACCTTGACCTTTTGACATTCCAAACACCTAGAAATAAAATCAACAATTTATTTCTTCATGCCTGGCCAATAATATTGGCTCTTGATAGATGCAATAGTTTTCTAGTAACCCGAGAGCCCAACATAAGGCACATTATGCATTTCTTTTAATATCATATTTTTCAATTCCTGAAAATTTGGCACATAAATTTTTCCCTTGTACATGAGAATTTCATCCACTTTTAACTCAAAATTCTCAATTTTCTACTACAAAATACCTTGCTGTAATTTTTCCTTTATTTCCATGTACTGCTGATCTGATTTAACACCCTCTAAAATTTTGTCTTTCAAATATGATTTATACATGCTAATGGTTGTATCATGTATCTCATGCACCCTCGTGTCGAGTGCATCAACCACCTTGTTCTCTTTACCTTTGATATGCTTTATATCAAAGTCATATTTGCTGAGGAATTCCAACCATTTGTTTTTCCTGGAATTTAAAGTTGGTTGTCCAATTAAATATTTCATACGACTATGGTCTGTACTCAATTCAAATATTTTCCCCATGAGGTAGTGCCTCCACATATTCAAGGAATGCACTATGGCTGCCAATTCTAAATCATGAGTAGCATAGTGCCTTTCATGTTCCTTTAATTTCCTTGATTCATAGCATACCACATACCCATTCCGACTAAGAACTCCACCAAGTCCGTCTTTATATTCACCAGTGCATATAATGAAGTCTTCATTTGGATCAACAATCTTTAATATTGGAGCACTTGTTAGTAAATGCTTCAAGTGTTGGAAACTCCTTTCACAATCCGATGTCCTCTCAAACTTCACACCCTTCTTTTGCAAGGAAGTGATTGAGTGTGCAATCTTTGAGAATCCCTCAATGAATCTTCTGTAGTAACCTGCAAGTCCCATTAATGATCTCACCTCAAAGACATTCCTTGGTGTTGGCCACCCCTCAATGGCCTTTATCTTTTCTGGGTCCACTGTTATTCATTCCTCTGAAATGATATGGCCCAAATAATGAATTTGTTTATGGTAGAATGAGCACTTTCTCAATTTGGCATACAATTGATGGTCCCTCAATACTTATAATACCATCCAGTGTTGCTCATGCTCTTCCTCATACTTAAAATATATAAGAATTTCATTTAGGAATACAATGACAAAATTATCTAAATAATCTCTAAAAATATCATTCATTAAACACATGAAGACAACTGGTGCATTTAATAACCCAAATGGCACCATTGTGAACCCATAATGACCATACCTTGTTCTGAAGGAAATCTTGTTGATGTCTTCTTATTTAATTCTTACCTTATGATAACCTGACCTAAGATAAATATTGGAGAATATATTATCATACTTCAATTGATCAAAGAGGTCATCTATCATTGGCAAAGGACACTTGTTCTTCATAGTTACCTTGTTCAACTACCTAAAGTCAATGCAAAGTCTCAACGTTCCATCCTTTTTATTCACAAATAATACTGGGGCACCCCAGGGTGACACACTTTGGTGTATATACACTTTCTTCAAAAGCTCTTCAAGTTGCATTTGCAATTCCTTTAGTTCTGGTGTGTTCATCCTATAAGGGGTCTTGGATACTGGGGCTGCTCCATGCATCAGATTGATGGATAAATCAATATCTCTCTTGGGTGGTAATCCCAATATTTCTTTGAATACATATTCAAACTCCTTTAGGAATGCATAATCTTCAATACTTGGCACCTTATCTTTAGGTGTCTCTTCCATATGTGATGCAAATATTTGACACCCTTTCCTAAAAAAATTCTTCAACTGCAAGGCTAAAACTTCTTTGATGGTTACTTCCCTAGGAATTCCTTGAACTGTCCTTAAGTTCCATTCCTCATCCAAGTAGGTAAAATCCTTATTATAATAGTCTAGGAAAACATGATGTTGTTCCAACCAATTCATACCAATTAGGCAATCATATGAGCCCAAAGGTATAATATTCAAATATTCCCTTGTGTTTAGTCCATTCATGTCCATTGGGCATGCCTTAACCATCTCATTAATATTCCTTTTAGCTCCTATAGCTGCACTAACCAAGGTTTTCCAAGCTTGTTTCTTGGCAATTGAAATATTTCCACAGTGTCAGGATCTAGATAACTATGATTAGATCCCGAATCAATGAAAATAGAAATGGGTTGGTTGTTGATCTTACCTTCCACTTCAATCATATGTGAATGAAACTCAACTTGCCTTTTATCCAGAGCTACATAGATCCTTGGTACATTTCTTCCCATGTCCTCCATCGTATCAACCTGTTAGATATTATGAACAATCCTAACTTTTTCAGCTTTATGAGGAAAATCCTGGTACATGTGGTCTCCCTCCCCCACAACCCCAACATTGAATGTGTGGTTTCCTTTGTCTTTGCTCCATTGTCTCTGTCATTCTGGGATCTTTAGGAGTTGTCTTCCCTTGATAATTATTTCTAAATAATGGTGGCTTAGTCCCCTTCTTCCTCTGTTCCATCTTTATTTTCTTCTTGTCTTCCCAAGCTTTTTGGAAAGTTGGTCTTCCTCTATGTTGATCATAAAGGAATGTATCCCTCCTTAAAGTTTCCTTAGTGTCTTGGGATCATCATATTGTATCTTATCACTAATAAAAGATTGAATCCCACTCAGGTACCTCTGAATCTTAACTTGTTCATCCTTGATGAAAGAAACATATTTCAACAAATCTAAAAAACTTCTTTCATACTCATTTATGGTCATACTCCCAAGCTTGAGTTCAAAGAACTCCTTGATTTTCTTATAATAGTAACGTTTGGTCAAGTATTTCTTTTGAAAATAGCTCTTGAATTCCCTCCAAGTAACCTTCTTCTCTTCAATGTGTTGCACCTGCACAAATTGGTCCCACCACATTGATGTTTTTCCTTTGAGCTAATAGATGGCAATTCTTCATTCTTCTTGTGAGGAGTGGTGATGTAACTGGAAGTACTTCCTCATGCCCAGTATCCAGGTCTCTGCATCCTCATCCTTCTTGTGTTCACCATCAAATTTAGGAGGTTTGATATTATTCATCTCTCCTTGTAGCTCATCTACCCTAGACCTCCTCTTATGCTTCCTGATAAGGGATGGACTTGAACTATTATGTGCTCTCCTAGTTGAATGCCTTGGGGAGTGATGGTGATGCATGCCAACACTTCTTGTTCTTCTCCTCTCATTATGAGATATGTGACTCCCTGATTTTCTTGAATTAATATCTGTATCCATCTTCTTCTCTATTATGTCCAAGCTCTAAATTAACTTGATGTTGAAGCCTTCTATTTGCTCCTTATATTTCATAAGCCTCTCATTATCAACTTTATAAATTTGGACATCCCATTTGCATACTTTTTATGGTCTCTACCAAGTTCATTATTTCCTCCTTGCCTTCTCCATGTCCATTCGAATTTGTACCTTCATTACCCATACTGACATACATCCCTTTGATATCATGTTCATGGTTGCAATCCCTCTGTTCATATTCCATGCCTTCCATGCTTCTGAAATATGTGTCGATCCTATTTTGATCTAAATTTTGTTACTCTACAAAATGTGCAAGCAACAATTTTTGTTAGACTAAATAATTTAACAAATTCATGAAAACTATGTACAACTTTGTTCCAATAATGCATCGGAATTATTTCCTCTGATTCCCTCTGAAACTACCTAGATCAATTTTATGGTTGGATATCTAGACTCTTTTGTCCAAGACCTTTCCAATGCCTACTTCCTTGCTCAATTCCAAGTCTTGAGCAGAAAGTTGTGGTCATTTAAATATTACACATTAATTCATTATGTTCACCCCTCATCCATGTGCAATTTTTAACTGTGCATAGGCACCCTTGCACATGCTCCTTTGGATTTTTGGCAGGATCCCAATCAAGTTCCTTCATCATCATGTTTTGGACAATATGTCCAAGTTTTGCCTCTATCTTGGTTCTAGGCTGCTAAATAGAGCCTATTGAAGTTTCATCCCAATTAATATTTTTGGCCCTGAAGCTACAAGTACCTTGTATGCCCTCATAAACATTTTTAACGTGCCCAAAATTTTAATTTAGCTCCATGGATATATTCTATGGTCCAAGATATTTTCATAAACTACTCATGTGTCCCAATCCAATTCCGGATTAGGAAGTTATGCCCCCCAGAAGTTAATTGGGTCTTAAAATTTACTCTCCATTGTTTCACCTGTAACTCCCTCATACTAAATTCCTTCTTCCCTCACTGCACTAGAGGGGAATCTTACCCAATTTTTCTTCCCATATACACAATGTTCACATAAATCAAAATCCATAGAGCAGTTAGACATACCTTCAACCATACCTTTACTGTGTAGTAGTCAGAGACCCTTCTCTCCGATATGCCCCAATCTTTGATGCCACATCATAACCTTTTCTCCAAAGACTATAGGAGTTATTTATTCTTCAACTCCAGTATCATGAACAATGGAACTATTACACCCACCACTAATAGTGCTTCCTTGCAGCTTATACAGAGTTCCAAACCGAACTCCCTTCATCAGCACCATTTCTCCTCGAACCATCCTGCTGGTTTTCTTTTCAGATATTGTTTTTACCCTTGCATCGTCCATTTTGCTTACAAAAATGAAAATTTTGGCCAATCCTAGGATGTGAAGAACACCAAGTAGTGTTCTAATCCTTTCATCTATGAGACTCAACTTTACTTTTCCTCGACCTATGATTTTGGTTGTCGAGTCATCACCTAGGAAAATATTACCTCCATCATACCTTTCATATTCACAGAATCACTCCCTATGGGGATTCATATGAAAGGATGCACCTAAGTCAACCAACCATGCCTCATAATATGCATGTGTTCGTGAAGAATCCAAGTACACATCCTCTCCTTCTTCCTTGGAGGTCTTCTCTTTTGTAGAAGGAAATTCTTCAGATCCCTTCTTTTTCTCAACTTTGGATCTACACTGCTTCTTGTAGTGCCCTTCTTTTCCACATCTACAACATAAATTTACAAACTTTCTGGGAGACTTAGATATTCCCTTAGACTTATATCTCCCACTTGAGGACTCAGCTCTATTTCTTTCCTGGGTGCGTCCTCTTACAAATAATGCATTTGTGCTCTGTCCTTCCATGTTCTTTTGTTTCATCGCCTTCGACAACAAGGATAAGACCACTTCATGAAACTTCAAGGCATTTGTATTACTACCTATGTCCACAACCATACTATCCCGCAAGTCTAGTAAAGAGAAAAGTAAATAGATACACTTATCTTCATCTAAAATTTTAATCTCAACAGATACTAACTAACTTACCACAATATTGAAGACATTCAAATGCTCTGCCACCAAGTCTCCATCTCTCATCCTCGGGTTATACAACTTCTTTCTCGGGAATAGTTTAGTTACTAGAGACTTAGACTGATACAACTTCCCCAACTTATCCCATAAATATTTGGTTGTAGCTTCCTCTGACACATTCAGTAACACTGAATCTAAGAGACACAATCAGATTGTGCTCTTCGCCTTCTGATCCAACTTTTTCCATTCATATGCTAAAGTTCTTGTAGGTGCAGTACCTGGATCCACCGCGATCCGCTGATCTCTTTCCACCAACATATATTCCATCTTGAGCTTCCACAACTCAAAACTTTTCCCATTAAACTTCTCGATCTCCATTTTCGAACTACTCACCATTTCTTTTCCCCTAAAAAATCAATACCACAGATCTCCCACTGTAACAAGGCTTATCACAGTCCCAAGACAAACCCTTGACCACAAAGGCATCCCCCTGAAGCCAAAAAAGCTCTGATACCAAATGTAGATTTTAACCTTGTACAATATTATATTGCAAACATATTTTCAATAAAAGAATAGAAAAGATACAATGGAAAATACACACATTACATAGAGATTTCCCCCTAGAAACCCAAAACCAGGAAAACCATCATATTCTACATTCATTCATAGTGATACATTGTTTACAATATAATATGCATACAGGAACCAACGACATCCAAAACCCTAACCCAATGACTTGGATTAGTCAACAACCCTAATTCCTTAACCAGAAATAGAAAACCATCAACAAAAACCATGTGCTGAAAAACAAACAAACAATGGACACAAAAATTGAGGCGACACGAAAAACGAGGCAAAAATGTGACATGTTTCCCAAGGAAAAAAAATTCTTGGAGGCGTTGCCACCGAACCCTCACTCAGGGGGGCTATTGCCCCCCTACACACTCGATGCAACGTAGAAAACATTGTACCTAGTCGGGAAAAGAATATAACACATACCCAACACCCCACATATCTGAATGAGAGAGAAAGGTTGATTATGTTGTTGTCAACAATTGCCAACAAGCCAGGAAAAAGGTGGAATAGGACTTAAAGAATTCACTATTGATCTATGCACAACTTCACAAAGTGGCACACAACTTAGTGCACAAACGCCATCTACCCCAAATCGAATAACTTGAGAAGATGAAGATCGATGAGCAGATATATTTAGAGGTCAAGATAAATATGAACCAGAGGCAAACAAATGTTAGGGTTGCAACCAGGTTAATAGTAGACCTTATGGATGATCATTGCGTAAATCCAACTAGAACACAACAAATTATCCAAGCCTTCATGGTCAATTTGACAAGAGAGACATTAATACTCTCTTGCAGAATTCAACAGCTCATGAGGCTTCCTTGGAGTCGCTATTGTTCCATAGAGTTGTCTTCATTTCAAGATAACATGAAATTTGGGAAGCCTACCTCAAGGACAAGGAAAAATGAAGAGGGCATACCAACCAATTCCAAAGTACTCCCAACCACCTTCTATTTTGTATTTTTGTCACCTATGCACAATTTTGTACTTATTATAACACATGTCAAAATATTTACGAGGGGGAGATGAAAAGACATGTAACTTCTTCTTTCTGAATTCAAGAAAACCCTAGAGGAAGTTACTTAGGAAACTATGAGTAAAGGAAAAGACCCATTTTGAAGGGGCTCATCAACCATTGTAATTTCGGGGAAATATTATTTGAAATAATATTGAGAAGCCCTCAAGGCCAATTTTTCTGGAGAGAAATATTGTTTACTAATAGTGAGTTTACTTTGAACTACTTCAAGTAATCTATTGGGATATCTGTAAATATTGTAAGAATGTTGTTTCACTTATAGACTTTTCTTACGTGAACATAATTTTTCTGCAAGTGTTGTCTTTTCTCTCTTATTAATTGTTGTTATATGATGAGCAGTTTATGTATGTGGTTGTGTATTTTAGACTAATATGGTTGTGAATTTATATGCATATTATATTAACCTTGTATCTCTTTAACAACTATCTAGAAGGAGCTTTGACATGGATTGCTAACATTCCTGACTACTTATTAGCTACTTCAGTTGCTCCTAGATAGGATAAGGTAGATTAGATTTTAATTTTGCAACTAGTTTAGTTTACATTTTCATACTGTCTTGCATTCAAACCATTCATTCATCCCCCAACCTAATAATGGAAACCAGGCCAAAATCTGGATGGGTCTCCTAATCCAAATGGTGCGTAGTCTAATTGGGACCTCGTATCGGGGAGTACCCTTATCTGTTGAAGGTAATTTTTCTCGTGTCAACAGAATTGGTGCTATAAGAAGGGCATGAATTGTATAGATAGTGATAGCATTTGATACTCGCATGGTCATACTTCTAATAAAATTCCCATTAGCCAACAACTAACACATATTTCTTCTAAGCAGGAAATTACTTTTGAAGACTCTAACCCTGCATTTGAAAGTCACGTTGTCGGAATTCTTGAAACTAGTCATGAGACTTGGTACATTGTTGCTAATGCAGAGTTTTCCAAAACTTGATGGGTTACCCATTTATTGGATAAATTGCTTGGTCTCTTACCCATATATTTAGCACTACCCGGGAAGAGAGCTTCCTGAATACCCATTAATCAATCCAATGTTCTTTTCAACTCCATTATGGACTTGGTTGAGGTTTCCTTACAAGAAATACCTCATCCTTTGGACCAAATTCCTCCTACTCCTCCAAGTCCTACCCCTCCTAGTTTTGAACATCATTATGAATATGAACACTCTGAATATGAAGAAGACGGCATGGCTAGAAATTGAAATGTCATTCCAACATGGATGTCTCAAGGAGCTTTAAATCTACCCAGACTAATGCATGACTTGCCTAAGCATCTAGAAAGACTTATTCAGAAGTTTGATCTGGACAAAGAATGTTCCTCATAATATCACATTAATAATTTATATTTGGAAATATGGCTCTTTGATGTCTAACACTAAGATTTTGTCTATAGGAATTTCCCTTATACTTTTGAAAATAAGGATTCCACACGGCACTATAATCTCTCGACTGAATTTATAACCAACTGGGATAATTTCTAGAATGCCTTCATTGGTAATTTCGGAGATGAGAAAACTCCCGCAATGTTGTTTAAAGAACTAGTATCTCTTAAAATGGAAAAGTAGGAGAAGGTCAAGGATTTAAACTGATATTTTATTAGGATCATGAACAAGTTCCATGTTGATGTTTCCCATGTTGAATCCTTAACGGTAGAATATTACACTTCAACACTACACCCCTTCGTAGGCATGTTTGTCAAACGAGATGGAAAAGCTACTTTAGCATTGAAATTTGAAGAATCCAAGGAGGTTGAGAAGGAAATGTTCTCTTTAGGAAGCCATCCCACATCCGAAAGAAACCAAATCAACCAGAAAAAATACTTTGCTCCTGACTAAGCCTCCCAAAAAGGAACCCAAGGACTTAGATAGTGTAGTCAAGATAATAAAGAATTTGTCCAATGAAGTGGTAGACCTCAAGAAGATTTCCAATGAAGGATCCTCCAAACAGAAACCTTTCCATCCTTTCTTTAAAAGGACTGATAACCCACCTAAGCCACAAGAGACCCCTGGTCTCACATTAAACCTCAATGACTTTGTCATGGACAATTTTTGTTCCTATCACCAGATGAATCATTTTGAAAAGACTTGTCCTCAGTGGATTAATTCCATGACCTTTGTCATTAACCAGTTATTAGACTAGTAGGCAGTTGTCAATGTCCAAACCTAAGAACTGGAAAAGGAGGAAACCAATGAGGAAAATGACATCATGGAAGAATCTGCCATGTTTTTATGGGACTACCATTTAGACTCTGATGACGAAAAGGTTGAATAAATTTTTGTATGGGATACTCAAATCATGAAAGTTATTCCCAAAGATATAATTTGTGCATCAATGGGGCGGTATCCAAAACCCCTCTACCTTATAAAAATGGTCTTTCTCCTAGAAATACAAGTCCTCCCACATGTGCACAAAATCCAAGTAATCCTTCTCAGGCCAGTAATACCCCCGTCATTTCTCTATATGACATATGTTCTCTTCCTCAACAAAGAGACCTCATTATTGATACATTTAAACTCACGACCTCTCAACGGAAGACTACTAGTATAGAAGAAAGCACTTCCAAAGCTATTGAAACTAAGACCAAAGAGAAAATTGGGACAAAGTCAACGGTGAGCATAGCTAGTATAGGGTCACATTATATATCCCATGTCCTGCCTTTCCTCCTCACATTTGAAACTTTGAATTTAAATGTGCACAATTTCTTAGCAGACTTTGATGCTTCTTTGGAACTGATGTTGTACTCAGTTTGTCAAAAGATAAACATTGTCCCCGAGGAAAGAACAACCAAAATTATTCAATTAGACAGATAAAGTGTTAAATTAATGGGTGAACTTAAATATGTCATGACTAGATTAGAATTTGATCCTAGAGTACATCAAATTATTGATATCATTGTAGTATATATTTCATAAGCTTATAGTTTATTTTTTAGCAGGGACTGGTCTGCAAAACTAGAGGGTTATTTCTCCATAGATTGGAATCATCTATGGCTACCATACAAGGGAAGGACTAATCAAATCAGATTTGAAAGCAAAGCTCGCTTGAAGCACATGGTAACTGAACTCGAAGGTAAGAACGAAAATCTCATTTTTTCTCATACGACATTAGGAAATTATTTTTTAGACACTAAAGTTCGTTTCTATACAGTGTAACCATCTTCATTTCAACCAGACAAACAGTCTTAATTGTACTTAGACTGACACAAATGACCGTAAAATAGTAGAAGTAGGTGATTTTTGTTTCACTAACTCAATTATAGGGACTTACATTTGAACATTGTTCTTTGATGGCTCCAAATAATAAGAAGGAGTCGAGGCAGGTTGTATACTGATTGATCCTAAAAAACATAAAACCATGAGATCCTGTCGCTTGGAATTTAATTTCACCAGCAACACAATTGAATACGAAGCCTTGGTCCAAGCTCTGAAAAAGGCTATTGATATCAAGGTAAAATGCCTAAAGATTTTTTGGTGATTCGAAAATAATCGTCAGACAGGTAAAAATATATATACATTATTTGTCCCCCCACCTTAAAATCCACCAATAAGGGGTATGGAATCTGATAAACACTTTCGATGCTTTTAACATTACCACAACACATCATTCTCATAATTTCTTTGTTGATACTTTATCTAACGCAGCATCTAGATTCACTCCTCTGAATAATGGTTTTACTGTTGAACTTATTTTCAGACCTTCTATACCCAATAATGTTCTTAATTGGAGGGTGTTCAACAATGAATCTCAACTAGTAGACTTCCTTACTAGTGCAGATATGTTCTAGGATTTTGTGATAGATGATCAAGTACACCAACAAAATCTACAAGAATATCGGGATGAGGCAAGCAACATCAAGAGTAGCTTCCTCCCAAGGAACGTATTGTCACTTGAAAAGCTTTTCGATTTGTAGTCTAGATTCATAGTAGTAACAAACCCCAAGATGAACAACTCAACTATGATGCATTCCATGATAAATCTGGGAACTCTGGAATATCCCAAGTTCATTAACTTAGGCACTTGTTGTTCAGAATCAAAGAAACATACCTTCACGCAGTTGGTCAAGAAATATCCAAATGTGTTCACATGGACATATGAAGACCTAAAAACACATGACACTTGTATTATTCAGCATATTATCCCTATCAAATAAGTTTTCAAACCTTTTCAACAAAAACTTAGGAAAATACATCCCACTCTTGAGTCGTTGATACAAAAGGAGCTAAAAATCTGTTAGATGCTCAGATTATTTTTAAATTTTGACATTCAACTTGGGTTTCAAATCTAGTACTAGTTAGAAAGAAGTCCAAGGAGATCAGAATGTATGTATATTTCATAAATATGAACCGAGCCTCTAACAAAGATAATTATATTGTTCCCCCTATGGAACATATACTCTATCTTATCTCTAATTTGCATATGTTTTCTCTATTTGACTAGTTATGTGGATATAATCAAGGTCTCGTAGCAGAACCTGACCAACTAAAGCCCAATTTCAGAACTAAGTGGGGAAAATTCACATATAGAAGAATTCTCTTTGGCTTGATCAATGCAAGCACAACTTTCCAAAGGGAAATGGACATAGCATTGAAATATATGATGGATCAAAGTGTGGTGATCTATCTTGATGATGTCACGGTGTATTCCAAGAAAATAATTGATCACCCACACCATCTGAAATAGATTTTTGAAAGATGCGGGAAGTATGGTATCTCTCTGAATCTAAAGAAGAGCATCTTTGTTGTTTCAGAAGGAAAACTTTTGGGGCGTATCATTTCCAAAGATGGGATCTTTGTCGATCCAAAATGTACTAATGTTATCATGCAAATCTTGTTGTCGAACAACAAGAAATCGATGCAATCATTTTTTGGAAAGATAAATTTCATATGAATATTTTTATCCAAATTTGTTGAGATAGTCAAACCTCTTCAACAAATGATCAAGAAATATGCACAATTCAAGTGGATGTCTATTGAGAAGGAGATTTCAAAAAATTTAAAGCTTCCATACTAGCAACCCCTGCATTACAAAGTATAGACTTCTCCAAATATTTCTTGTTGTACATGTTTTCCTCTAATCATTCCCTTGCAGCAATGCTCACCCAAAAAGATCAACAAGGGAATGAATGCCCCATAGAATTCATGAGCATAGGTTTTCAAGGTGATGAACTAAACTACCCAACAGTGGATAAGAACGCAATCATTTTTCACAAATCCATCAAATAGTTCAAACCTTACATATTAAAGAACCATACCAAGGTAATTGTTCCTCACCCAGTTGTAAGATCTCTATTTGTACAAAAGGAGCCGGGAGAAAGATAAGGAAATTGGATGACATAATTACAAGAATATGACCTAGAATTTAATCCCACAACTATCATCAAAGGTCAAGGCCTTTGCAATTTATCAATTGAATCCATGTGGCATGGATTCAGAAAATCAAATGGAAGAGGGATGGAAAGAAGAACCAATATTGTACGCACAATAACCTTCCTACATATCAGCACTAGATAATTCATGGTACAACGATCTCAAGAAATATCTAAAACATGGAACCTTTCCCTAACACCTTAATTCTAAACAAAAAAGAGTGTTGAGATTAAACTATACACAGTATCAGTTATTCCATGGTATCCTTTTCAAAAGGAACTATGACAAAATTCTCCTCAGATGCTTGGAGAAATAAGATGTCGACAAATTCCTCAAGGAACTTCATGATGGACCAACTGGAGGAACTTTTGTAGGAGAAACTACAGCTCACAAAATTCTAAGAGTTGGATACTATTCGCCTACGGTGTTTAAAGATGTGCATGCTTACTCCTGCAGTTGCAATATTTTCCATAAATCTGTCGACATAGAGAGTAGGTTTGATGTTCCTCTCCAACCTATAGTTGTCAAAGAACCATTTGAACAATGGGGTTTAGACATCCTTGGTGAGTTCAACCCACATTCATATAGACAACATAGATACATTCTCATAGCCACTGATTATTTCACACGATGGACGGAAGCCATACTGTTAACTAAGGTAAATGAAGAAGTGGTGATTAAATTTTTGGAACAACTCATCATTACTAGGTTTGGAGTACCTACTACCTTTGTTTTTTACAATGCTACATATTTCTCTTCTTTGAAATTAATTGAGTTTTCTTTAGATAAAGGAATCATTTTGAAATACACAACTAACTATTACCCCCAAGGAAATGGCATAGTTGAATCCACCAATAATAACCTAATGTGTATCATAAAGTCAATTGTAGTATATCAACAAAGAAATTGACATAATTCTCTACCTAACACTCTCTGGGAAGATAGGGTCACTCTAAAATCATCCATTGGAACCTCCAAATACTTTTTTGTCTATGGGATGGAAACCATCCTTTCCCCGAACATATTCCTACCTCCCCTCCAAATTACAGAGCATGTGGGAGGGAATTCCATGCCATCTAGAAAAGAATAAACACCTTGGTTAAATTGGAAGAAGATCAAGCCAAAGCCAAAACAAAATTTGATGTTCACCAACAGACTATAAAACAATGGTTTGATATGAAATCTATTGGTGAAATTTTTTTTTAGGTTGGCAACCTGGTTCTAACATGGGACAAGCGACATGAGGATAAAGGGAAACACTCTAAATTTCAAAAACTATGGCTAAGCCCTTTCATGATTAAGGAAAATATTGGCTTGGGAACGTACAAGTTGCAAAACCTTAAAGGGGATGTGGATATCCTCCCCACTAACATCCAAGTTCTCAAACACTACTTCAACTATCCTTTCAAGGTATCTCTCCTAAATAAAAGAAGTCAATCATCTCTTCTTTCTAAAAATTTTGTTTACTTTTCCTTTTCAGTTTTGAGTGATTGTTTTCTCCCTTACACCTTTTACCTTCATGTTTTTTTTATATTTTTTGATAGATTTCTCTCTCTCTCTCTCTCTCTCTCTCTCTCTCTCTCTCTCTCTCTCTCTCTCTCTCTCAAGACATTTGTTTACCCATATTTCCCAAAACATTTGGTGTTGTGAATCTTAACATAATCATGTGTGTGGCACACTAGTACCTAGAATCCCGAAAAATTGCATTTCACTTCTAAACATGACTTTTCTTTGTTCTCGAAATCATTGTTATGAATGGCTTGAGGTTAGAACTCACAAAGGAACACGATTTAGTGATGGATGGGTTTTTTCAATCATAGTCTTGGAAAGAATGAGCTAATGGTCATACCCCAAGAGAAAGCTATGTGTTTCATGTGAAGTTAACACGCCAGTGCGATCATTTGGGAAGCATTTGTGGCAATCAAGGCAGACTGCACAAGAAGGTAGCTCATCTATAATCAAGTTGGAAGATATCACCTTCACAGATGTCATCCCACTTGCCTTTAAAGGATAACTATAACCCCCCCATCCATCTCCCTCTAGAAGTTAAGGGAAAATTATTTTTTTAAAGGTAAAGCCTCGGGGAAAGGAATTCCAGCTCATATGGGATATACAAGTATCCTTTATGGGGATATGGACACTCGCTGGCAATGGAGAAAGGATTATGACTCCATCAAGACTATGGATGCTCGCTGGAAGTGGAGCAACACTAGGAAAATGCACAATCAACGTGTATTTTCAGCATTCCTGATGCATAATTTCCTTGTAGTACCTCACTTTCCTCCCAAATATGGCTCAAATTTAAAAACAAAATGTTATGATTAGAAATATTTGGGTATGACTAGAAACTCAGTCCTGCCATTTTCAACTCTGTCTCATCATAATAAATATCAATGGGACCTGCTCACTCTCCCTCTAGATTATGCATAGTAGTCGTATTGTTCTTCAAACCATGTCGTCTATATGTTCAACAACTGATATTCATGGATTTTCCCAGTGTTACGTGTGAGTCATCCTTACTAATGAGTTTTATAAACATCTCCTTCATGTATCAATGGTCAAAAAAATTTCAACAGTTGATAAAACTCGCAAAAATCATCCCTTACACATTGATATGATCGGAAGAAATCTTTGCATCATCATCGATACATGGAAATCATCATTTTTGTAAAGTATATGTTGGGCAGCAATGACAACCCTAATCTTTAGTGTCTAACCATTTAAGTGAATAAAAGTATGATTATCCTTAGAAAGTCATGTTTTTCATTTTGACGATGATCATATGAATGGTGTCAATATAGCCATTCTTCCTTTATCGACGTCGTTCAAAATTTAGGAACCGAAATGCCCCCCGTGTATTGGTGACTAATCATTTTATGAGCATCGATATAAACAATGTGTATCAACGAGAATCACATGTTCTGCACTGATATATCCATGCCCCATTAATCGGTGAATATATTGAGATATGCACTGATGTAGCTCACAACATCAGTAGATAATCTTGATGTTGATAACCTAGGACATTTGTACGATGACACTAAATGTTTTATCGACAAATAGACTTCACTCAAGTGGGGTGAAGTGTATCAAATTTTTAACAATCAAACCTTCTCCCATATGGAAAAGGATAACCTCAATCTCTAGATGTTCATAAATATCAGGAAATCCAAACTATACAAGGTGGAAACACACACAACGGTGTTTCCCTGTGTGAAGGCTATATCATTGATTGTAAGGCATGCTAATATGGAAACCAGATACATCTTATACTCTAAAATCCACCTAATCACCTTCTTCAAGGATTTTATAATCACTTCCTATTACCACTTGGAAGACGAGGAGAAATCATTGGACGAGAAGCTTATAAAGAAGTTCTTGCACAAGCCAAAAGAGATTCTAAAGGCCTAGTACGAACCCAACAAAGTATTCAAATCAATATCGTTAGGTGAGTACCCCACCAACCTGCTCAAAATGCCATATCAATATGCAATGGCCATGCTATGCAGACTGTATGGGGAGCCTGATGCTTAGAGCTTCAGGATAACCTATGTGCCCCTTCTATACTACGTTGCAAATGTCATATCAACCTTTAACTGGGCTGACATTTTATTGTCATCTTTGGAAGTATCACTTAGAGTAGCAAAGAACACCATTCTAGGGGAATTCCCAAGCTTCCACGTGTCCTTGTATCTCTTGGACATGATGTGCATATGCCACCCATTTCCACAAATGGGTTGGACCTGGCATCCCAATGATCCCCCTATCCACATCCACTGCAAGATAGTATGTGTTGTGAGTCACAACAACCCACTAAAACTCTTCATTTTTCGTGGGTTCCCATACTACCAAAATTTTGTAAGGTACTAATCTTCTATATACCTAAATAGTTATTTATTTATAATATTGATGCTTGTATACAATCTCTGAAGCTAATATGAAATATGGTCTATTATTGAACTTAAACCCGTTGCATAAATCCATTTCCACATTTTTCCATAATTCCTTAACATTTTTCAAAACTCTATTTCTTGTAAAGACCAAGCCCCCATCGCTATCCATATGATCGTGATCAAATATCGTGGCAATTCTAACTCTGACTCGCCATTACGCTTCATTTTTGAATTCCTGACGACGACACCTTTATGATCATTTCAACGAAAACCTTTCTTCGCCGGTTAATCGCTTTGGAATAGAACCCTGCATGTGTTGCCATGTATCACCGACAATGATACTCACACTTCGATGAACCACATCATCCCATAAATGAAAAATGTGGATTGGTTTCTAGGCTTACTCTAGGTTTATTTTGAGTTACGCTCCAATGGGATTCCATCATTTCCTTATACCTCGTGACATAACCTTCACAACTTTTCCGTAAATCTCTTTACCCATACGTGGCCTTTCCCATTGACTCATCTTTTCGGTGAAATATTGTCAGTGAAACCTTTTTCATCATTGGCAAACTTGACAATATTACTTATATTCTCTATGTGAAATATGTCGACGACGAAACAAGTTAAAGAAAATTGTCGGTGATATCGCTTTGGAACTCTTGGACGGTCCATATCAATCCAGTGCTCTGCGACGACATCAAAACCGTTAGAATTTTTTCCCTCTCACATGACTTGGCCCACACAAATTATTTTAATAGAATGTCAAGTTAAAAGGAAAAGTTTGTCCTTAGTGCTCGAATTACAAGGTCCAATGAACTCGTCGCCACCCCTTAGCACTTTCTTTGAGATTAACCACTCGTATAAGCATGTCATCATCGGAACATTACCTCCCAATTCTTACCGACTAAACCTTTTTTTTTTGTAATTTCCCGTCGACGATTTCCTTCATTTATCGTTTCTTCTTCCTCGATGATATGGAAATGGTCATGAACACAGAGTTTTCTACCCAAAGTAGTTATGGCATATCGTACTACTCTAACCAAATCAAAGTTGCAATGATTTTTGCATTAATTGTTCATGGGTTAGGGATTTTTGGGCAACATTATAACCGTGTTAACACATAATCGACCTCAATCATCTGCAATTCCGCCAAAAAAAATCTTAACAATGTTGCTACAAGAATTGGGTAAATTGTAGTGTGAACAATAGTCTTCGAGCTAACACGTAAATGTTGTGCAAGTTGTTTCATTTGTTTATTATCTATAATCAGTTAAAGTGTGAATTAATTTAAATTAATGGCATGATTTATGCAGGTGAAAAATTATCTCGTATGCAAACCAGAAAGGAGAAAATCCAAATAGTGATCGTGCCTACTCTTATTCTGGAACATACTTCTCTTAATATTTCCAACATGAACATTCATGATGGAAGAGAAAACTACCTCAACTATGACGAAATTTATGGACTATTTCAGAATGAGAGATTCCCACCTCAAGACAAAGACATCGATGAATACAGGAATATACACAAAAGTGAGATCGACATTGTAACATCTCATCCAATTTTTTTTCCCTACAATGATGGTACACTATGGTGTTTCACACATGTGAAGAAATACATCAGGATGATAACCAGTGCATTAGGTGTTCCAATTGCATCCCTTAATAAAGAGGACATTAGGATTCACTATAAGACCCTGGAACCCACTATCGCGCTAGATGAGTCTTTCCTGGACAAGTTCTGGGTCGATCACACGGACTTAGACTAGCCATTGAATATGGGAGAAATATATGTCCCAATACATTACCCGAAATTACCCATACAAGATCTTAAATGCAATGATTTGCAGGATTTATGGTGAGGAGACTAGCACCCACTTCAAAATGGAGTGGTTTCCAATGGCCTACACAGTGGTGAAGACTCGAAAATATTTCAAACGGGCTTCAATTTTATCATTCAGTATCACGAAGCGAGTTCGGGAATATCAATGTATGAAGAATATTGGTTTTTATATGTCAACATACCTTATAGATGTTGTTTTTGTTTCTAATAGGTTTCCAACTTTTAATTGGGCGTGGAGCCTAGATCAAATCCCAATCCATGTCTATTGTTTTCAATTATGGAAGGTTAACTGTAAAGAGTATTTATGTGACATATGTGACTACTTCCTCACTCCTCTACACAAGGCCATCTTTGGTTTTCACCCGCACAGGATATCCCCAGGAGCCATTAAATCCTTACAATAAATTAGGGATTGGTACATGAAGAAATACTACACCAATGTGAGAGTATTTGGGGCTTTAGGACTGTTACACTTGCTACCCAAATATGTCCCTGATAAACTGTTGACCAGAGAGATAGCATACTAGATGGTGGAAAAAGGAGCCACTGCTTACTTATTAGAGAAGAAGAAAATATATTGGCCCATATTTCCCCTCCACATAGGCCAATATTCTCTGATGAACAAAAAGCAGGTTGAAAAGGAGGTTGAAACCCTCAAGGAATTATGTTTATTCCTTGGTAACAAGAAATGACATGACCCCCAAAATTTAGTATATCATGAACATATGAGGGTCGTCAATCTGGCACCGCAGGTTGTACATGAAGTTAATTTCATTGAAGACATATTCTAGGGAGCTCTATATTTTGAAGAAGTGTTAGATAGAATCACCAATGAACCAGCCAAAGAACATCTGCAGAAGGAATAATACGAATATAGGTTTGTGAGAATTGAATAGTTGAAAACTTTACTCTAGCAAGACAAAGACAGACTAGAAGTTGAAGAGCACAAAGGAAAGCAAAAGGAAGCAGAATTGGAAAGGAAAGCAAATGAAATCGAGAGGAGATACTAGTAGAGAAATAAAGTAGAGGACAAAAAGAAAGAGGTTGAATCAAAAGGAGACAAAAATGAAAGGCCATACCCAAAGGGAAATAATGAAAAAAAATCAACTGACACAGATGTCATAATGAATTTTCCCTACACTAATATAGAGCTAGAGTAGAAGAAAGTCGTAGAGGCTAAACAAGTTGAATTAATGGTTCAAGAAGAAGAAAGGAAAAGAAAATAAGAAGAAGATAAAAGAAAAGTTGTTGAATCCAAAAATAAAGGACCAGAGCTGAGTAGCTCAGTTGTAGTAACAGACCCATACACAAACATGATAAATTCTCCTTTGGAGGAATGTACTCCTTTGGCGTCCATCCCAGGAAGCATTTCGGTCACATCTACAAAAATCTGGATTGAAGGTGCAGTTATCGTTGCAGGTGGTTATTACTACAGCCACAATACTAGGGCCATTGAAAAGAGAATTATCAAGAGGAAAAGAGAAGTAACCAATACAAGCCATGGATCATCTAAAAGAGTCATTAAGTGGAAGGCAAGACCTGACCCCAAAAATAATGCACTACAAGCAACATCAACACTCAATGTCTTTGTTGGTGCTAATGTTATGTCGATCTATGAGATCACAGGAGCCATGGACACTACAGAAACAAGAATAGTTGAACTTGAAGCTAACATGATAACTATCAAAGATACTTTAACCAACGAATTTAGGAAAGAGGCTGTGGACGTTAAACGTGTCCATAGGGAGGAAATGCTAAGGCATCTTGAACTCCAAGAGAAATAATTAAAAGCAAAATTTGAGAAAAAGGTTCATGCTTGACCAAAAAGCGCATCAAGAAGAGATAGACCAAATCAAAGCCACACATGCCCAAGATATCATGAGGCTTAAAGATGAAAAACTAGAAATAAGTGCCTACAATGAAAAGATAGAAGAACAAGTCAGAAAATTATAGCAAGATAATGATCTTATTAAGAAAACTATGGAAGAAAACATAATGCAAACAATTGTCGTGGAGATTGTCAAAGAAAAGGTCGTCGAGGTAAATGAGAAGCTCAGGGACATGCAAAATAAATTCTTTTATGCACTCAATAAAATACACAAGGATAAGTCTGATCAAATTAAACTGGGTCTTCAAGTGAAGATAATGAAAGAAAAATATCAAAAGGCTCAGGAGGCACACAGTAAGATCATTGAATCGAAGGACAATAATCAAATATCCCCTGACACACTTCCAGTGTCTTTGGTTAAACGAAGGATTAGAGACCACTGACTCCTAGATTCAGGAATGGAAACCATAAAAGATATTAGGAGTATCCAAGAGAAAGTTAGTAAAACATCCAAAAAACTGTGGAGATTGTCTCACAACAAGCTTGCACAATTAAGGATGGATCCCCCAGTCGATGGGGAGAAAGTGTCATCAACCCAAACCAAGATAGAGGATGTAGAAAACATAAGATACCTTAGCTTAAATTACATTGAAGCAATCGACAAGGTTAATGAAAAAGTTCTATAATAAGGGTTCATACAACCAACCAGGTTAATTTCATTAACTGAAGATTCCTTGCAACGTGTGGAGCATAGACTAAAGACATAAATCATTACCCCCATCTGCAACAGTGAAACAGATCTTGAAAGAACACAATTTGGCATAGTAGATATTATTCTTTAGGACTTCAAGCTATGGAAAGGATTCATCAACAGGATGCAACCGTCACACCCTTTTTTATCAATACAACCTAACTTTGCAGTTTTAATCATTTTTCATAATCATTGTAACTTCCCAATCGGAAAGGAGAATTGAAGTGTCCCGATTGTCCACTGACTATTCCACTATTAAAAAATACAAAAGGCATCTCCTATTTTATATAAAATAAATGAATGTAAATGTAAAGGGACTTTTGCGCGTTGGCAGTGGGATGGTACTATACTTACAATTGATTACAGAGCAAGAGACATTTTTTAGATTTGTATTCATCTGAGAACCTTTGGTTCAATAAGAATCATATTTAGATAATTAATTTAGAATGGAAGCTAAGCCAATATTCTAGTCAGAAACACTACCCAAAATGAGAGTGTTTCTAATTGGGACCTTCCATCGGGCATTCTCCCTTAATTGTTTGAACGGGTCATTTGGGCCCGTCAACATAAATGGTGGTAGAAGGAGGGCCATTGAATTGAATTAATGCAAAGAAAGCTCAAATCCCCACCCATTTTATTCTGCTTGTTATTACAAATCAGTCTGGTGATTCTCATCAACCTCACCTTGAACATGATTCGCACCACTATCCTAATCCATGGACATGCTTGCTCAAACTACTTCTCAGTGTATTCACTTTCAGTCTAAACCTATATTTTCTTCACAAAAACCCTATATCTTGACCACTCTGGAGATTGATACCATATTCAGACAATATCATGAATGCATTGAGCATGTTCTAACTAGACAGTGGAGTAGACAGACCAGTCAACCTCCCATTGACTATTAATTACCTCAGGTTCAAGAGAACCCACCAAGTGAAGACCCGTTCTTCTCTCACTCTTTCACTTACCAGGAAAACCCAAACGTCAAAACCCTAGAGTATCATTTACCTTCAACTCTGAACGATTTTTCAGAATCCTATGAATTTGAGCTCCAACGTTTCTTGCTCGTCGATGGTGGTGGTATTCCTCCCTCACTGCCAAAATCTCCACCTCTCACACCCAAAAGAGAGTTCAAAGATAATTCAGAAGAGGAGGAAAACTCTCAAAGTGGGTCTGAAGGAGAAGGGCACTTACAATTGATTATACATAATCCTCAAGTCATGGCTAGAAACAACCCAAACCCTCAACCTTATGAACCTTGGTTACTTCCACACGTTGTTGTCGTACCTGGAATACTCCATGACATGCCTAAGCATCGCTAAAATTTTCTCCCCAAGTTTGATCTAGAGAAGAAAGACTCGGCTGAAGACCATGTCAAGAATTTCCTTTCAGTAATAAGGCTCCAAAATGTTTGACACGAAGATGTTGTATGTCGGTTATTCCCTCATATGTTTGAGAATAAATCCACTACTTGGTTTTACTCTCTAGATGAAGCCTTTATCACTAGCTAGAGAATATTTGAGACTAATTTCCCTAAAAAGTTTGGGGAAGATAAAGTGTTGGCTACTTTGGTCTTAGATCTTTCAAGAATCAAAATGGATACCAATGAAAAAGTTAAAGATTTTAATCAATGTTTCTTGTGCTTACTTAAATGGATTCCACGAGCTTCCAAACATGTTGAAGACGTCACCATTGAATTTTACACTTCATCTTTGCCCATGTCCATGGCCATGTTCATTAAAAACATAGAGAAAGCTACCCTGGAAGCGAACTTTCAAGAGGCTCTCAAGATCAAAAATAATATGCTAAGTTTAAAGGGGAACCCGGGAGCCGAACCCTCCAAAGATTAAACTAATACTAAATCCAAAGCTCTCATAACCAAGTCTTTGGAAGAAAATAAAGATACTAATTCTATGGATATGGAGACCCTCAAGAGAATTTTCAAGAAATTATCCAACGAGCTGATTGATTTTAAGAAACACAAAGGGAAAGGATCTTCTAATACGAGATTTTTTTTTAAATTTCAATATAAGAAAGATAAGAGCACTCCTACGTTCAATAAAATGACACCTTCACCATCGTAAGGGATTAATATCGAATATATTTTTCAATTCATTCAACACTCAGCCACTGAAAATCTAACTGAATCTAAACATGGAGAAGAAGATGAATAGGAACAATCGGAACAAACCCAAGAATCAGATGAAATACTTGAGCAACAAGTTAATTCCTTTTGGGACATTTTGATCCAGGTGGATATCGGTGGCCAACCACCTTTTCCAACTGGCTCAAAACAATTTTCTGGCAATTTTGGCAATTTACTATTTTTAGCAGTTTTAACTTCCTAGGTTATTTTGAGAGCCCAAATGAAGGTTTTTAGAGATTGAGATTCTCAATTATATTTGAAGGCATGATTGATCCCCCCAAAATGAATCTCCTCGATGATACCTTTCCAACGAGCTATCATACGCCTAAAACGGAGATCGTATGCAAAAGTTATGACCCCGGGAAGTTGATGTACTAACTTACCCAAACGGGGCCCACATGACTTTTGGCGATTCATCTCCTAGGGTTAGGTTTTTGGATGTCTAGAGTTTTTTGCATTCCGGTTTATTGTAAAAAGGCCTTCAGAGCCTCATTGTAATCATCTTATTGTGAATGCGAGTAGTCGTCACATCTCTTCTCAGAGATAAGTTGCCACCATTCTAGCGAGTCTTTCACTCTGTATTTTTACAGTCTCTATACATTTATTTCATTAATAGAAATCAAGTATTACTGTATATCTGTGACTCTTGCTATATTTCCGATATATCCATGTTATATTGTTGTCTCTCTTGCAATATATCTGAATATTTATGTGTTATATCTCCGCTCTCATTTTGTGCCGAAAATCATTCGGATCAGTGGTATCAGAGTAGGTTGCTCTTGATCATTTTTCAGTGCATGTCCCTGACAAGGTCCAAGTATATCAAGTTGGTTCTCGAGCTTGTCTCTCTTGAGGACAACTTCTCTCGCACACCCAAGAAACCCTCAATGGCGGAAGAAAAGAAAAATGACAGAGCAGGCGATTCTATCAATTTGTTGCTTGAGCAAGCTCTCACACGACAGAGGGACGAAATGATGGAGAATTTTTCCCACATCCTTCAACGTCTGCCGATAACATCAGGCACATATTCATCAAGCGACCACTTTGGAGGCACCTCGCCTTTTAAGGTACAGGTTAATTTTGATATTCCTATATTTGAAGGTCAGATAGATGCAAATTCCCTAGATAAATGGTTAAATCTGTTAGAAGGTCATTTCTCTGTTCACAATTTTTTTGACGGAGAAAATATCATCTTCGCACTCCTTAAGGCTCTCCCCCATGTCAAAAATTGGTGGGAAACTTACTGGGAGCAGAGTTCCATAGAGGATTCTGGAATATATGGGCTCGAGCCCACTTGGGGTTTTTTTGTGGATGTAGTAAAGGAACAGTATTACCCTGTTGGAAACTATGAGGACCAGTACATGAGATGGACCACACTGCAGCAAGAGAGGGGCCAAGCAGTTCTGGAGTTCACCAATACCTTCCATACCTTTCACACCAAGCTGGGTATCAAAGACTCTGAATGACATTTGGTTCTGAAATATCGTGGGGCTCTACACAGATACATCCAAACTGAAATGGATTTTCTGGACATCTCATCACTCGATGTTTCTTATCGATATGTTGTTAAAATCGAGCAGAAATTTAAGCACCAGAACAAACAGGAGTTTGGGTCTTCAAATCCACAACAACCAAAGTATGATAAAGACGACCCTAACAAACAACTTCCTGAAAACTAGTCTAAGCCATAGAAAAAGAAGGGTCACGGGAAGACGAAGAAGGACACCGAAAATGGTGTGATTTCCACAAAATCCCCTGGCAAAAAATCGATGAATGTCACTCAAAACAGTCATTGGTGGCCGAGATCAAAGACAAGGAGCCAAAACCTGATTCTGAATCTGATTCTGAAAATATTGGTAAAAGACAAATCATCGACGCGGACCCCACTTCTATTGTTGCGACCGCAACAATTCAACCAAAAGAACCAACAGATCCTGAAGAGGGGGAGTGCCTTTTTCATTCATATATGTGGGTGAAGGGGACCCCATTGCATTTTATTGTTGATAGTGGAAGCCAGAAGAACCTCATCTCAGTAGAGGTCGTCAAACAGTTGGGATTGTCGACAACACCACACCCGCAACCATACAACATCGGGTGGATTCACCAAGAATGAGATCTTCATGTCAGCCAGTAATGTTAATTGTCATATGGCATCCATCCCTTCAAGGATGAGGTATTATGTGATGTTTCCTCACTGGATGTCTGTGATGTTCTCTTGGGCCAGCCATATATGTGGAAGCGCCATGCTATTTATGAGTCTTGACCCCATAGTGTCATTGTTACTTTAGGGGGTCATCTCTACAGAATACCAGAGGTAGTTCCAACTATTGTTCCACCTAAACAGTGCCGCAAGTTAGTATCTCATACTGCAAAATTTAGCTTCTTCACAATTTGTTCAAAAGGGGAACATAAGGACATTGCAACCACTACAGCCTCGCCCCAAGCACCTTCTATCCAACAGAAGCAGGTCGACAAGGTTGCAGCAAAGTGCAAATATTCCTTTTTCACACTGTCCTCTCATGTATCTCAACTTGTTGAATAGCCTCAGCCTCAATAGGTTCGTGACAGACTTCCACAAACTAAGCAGCACAACGTCTCCAGCAAGGCAAGCAGCTCACCAAGATGCAAATTCAGCAAACACTTTTCCCTCTCCCATGGGGACTCAACGTAATGGAGACCATTGCTTCCTAAGGAGGGAGGATTGATCCATGTGGATATCAGTGGCCACCCACCTTTTCCAACTGGCTCAAAATAGTTTTCTAGCAATTTTGGCAATTTATTATTTTTAGCAGTTTTAACTTTTGGGGCTATTTTGAGGGCCCAAATGAAGGTTTTTCGAGATAAAGCTTCTAAATGATATCATAAGGCATGATTGATCCCCCAAAATGAATATCCTTGATGATACCTTTCCAACGGGCTATCATACGCCTAAAACAGAGATCGTATGCAAAAGTTACGACCCCGGGAAGTTGATGTACTAACTTACCCAAACGGGGCCCACATGACTTTTGGCACTTCATCTCCTAGGGTTAGGTTTTTGGATGTCTAGGGTTTTTTACATTCTGGTTTATTGTACAAATGCCTTCAGAGCCTCATTGTAATCATCTTCTTGTGAATGCGAGTAGGCGTCACATCTCTTCTCAGAGATAAGCTGCCACCATTCTAGCGAGTCTTTCACTCTGTATTTTTACAGTCTCTGTACATTTATTTCATTAATAGAAATTGTGTATTTATGTATATCTATGACTCTTGTTATATTTTTGATATATCCCTATTATATTGTTGTCTCTCTTGCAATATATCTGAATATTTATGTGTTATATCTTCGCTCTCATTTCGTGCCGAAAATCATTTATGTGTTATATCTCCACTCTCATTTCATGTCAAAAATCATCCGGATCACATTTCATATGGAGTCGAAGAATAAGAATAAGTAGAAGAAATACATATGTCCCATAATATTGTGACCACTAGAAGTGCAAGCAAAAATGCATCCTCTAACACCCCTACTCCTTTCGAACCTCCTAAAAATGCTCCTCACACCTAGAAAACACTAGATACTCCTTATAAAATGAATGTTCCTTCTAATGCTACCACAAAGTTAGAATATGACTTATTTGAAGATCTGAAAATAACTAAGGCCAATATTTATCTTTTTGAGCTTATGAATCTTCCTCAAATTCATGAGAATTTCATTAAAACACTTCAAGGTAAGACTGCTAAAAACTCTAAAGAAGTTAATGTGGGAGAAAAGAAAGGGACAAGTAAATACTCCTCGTTTGGCGATGCCCATGCACCTAAAAGTTAGGTACTTCTAAACGCTTCCCTATCAAGGAAAAGATCCATATCCACCACTCCACCTTTTCTGGTTACTTTTGAGATTTTTAACAGAAATGTCCATAATTGTATGATGGATTCTAGTGCCTCTTCAAGTGTGATGCCTTTTAAAGTTTGTGAAAAACTTAACGTCGAGCCTGAAAAATATGACATTTGAATTATACAGCTTGACAGAACCAAAGTTAAAGTGATAAGGGAATTAAAAAATGTTTTGATTACAACCCTAAAATACATCAAACTATTAACATCATAGTTGTGGATATACATGATACCTATGGAATTCTCTTGAGTAGAGATTGGTCTGCTACGCTAAAAGGGTACTTTGCAACAAATTGGTCACACCTTTGGAAACCCTATAATGGAAATCCTAATCAAATCAGGGTCGATAGAGAACGATACATCAAACATGTGGTGACAAAACTGAATGACCCAAACAAGCATGTAATGTGTTCTGGGTAACTATTCACGTGATTCAGTTTTTGTAAATTACCGTGTTGAGACTTCATCTTATGCGAAATCAAACACACAATATAAAATCCTTCATTGCAATCAAATTGTTGAGACCCATTATAACATAACAAATGTAAATAGTCCTAAAATTGTACAGTCTAACATAGTATTTAGAGACCGGTTAGAAGTTTTTACTCAATGTACTAACCATACTAATATTGAAACAAAAGAAAACCCCAAGTCCATGTGTAATCTTAAAAGAGACCCTAATATGTGGATTTTTTTTTTGATGGGTCAAAATGTCTTGAAGGTGCAAGTGTTGGATACATACTAAATAACCCTAATGGTAAGAAATTCATGATAGCATGCAGGCTTGAATTACAATGCACAAATAATATTGTTGAATATGAAGCCCTGGTGCAAGGATTAAGGAAAGTAATTGACTTGAAATCCAATAAAATAAAAGTATTTGGTGACTCTGATATCGTCATAAGGCAAGTAAGAAACACCATACATTGTCTATCTAGCCACCTTAAACATTACCATCATGATGTATGGGAATTTATTAAGTCATTTGATGCATTTAATATCAATCTTGTTCCTCGCTCTTTGAATTTTGATTTAGATTTACTAGCTAATGTAGCTTCCAGGCTTATTCCTTCTAAGAACTTATTACCTAATACATTTTCCATGGAATTTCTTTACAGACCTTCGATACCGGATAATGTGACCAATTGGAGGGTCTTTGATGGTGATAAGAAGATTATCAGTTTCCTACACCTAGAAGATACCTTCAAAGACTCCATAATTGATGAAGATCAACATGATAGATAATTCAATGCAAATGTTTTGGGCTCAATCAATCAATCAATCAATCAATAGAATAAAACAATACTAGCCCGATAAACAACATCCCTAGAAATGTGATAAGACTGGAAAAAATCTATGACCTTCAGGACAAGTTTAAGAAGGTGATAAATTGTAAGACCAATAGCTCATCAATGCAATTTGAAGTGATAAATTTGGGATCAGGGAAGACACCCCAGAACATCAACCTGGGAAATAAATGTTCCCCTGAAGAGAGACAAGCATTCATAAAGTTGTTTAAAGAATACAAATACATCTTCTCCTGGATGTATGATGATCTCAAGGCCTACGACATGAATATCATTCAACATGTTATCCCAATGAAGCCACAAACTAAGTTGTTTTAGCAGAAGATGAGGAAAATACACCCGATCTTGGAACCACAAGTAAAAACAAAGATTAACAAGTAGTTAGATGCCAGAATAAATTTCCCAGTCATGCACACACAATGGATCTCGAATCTTGTATCTGTAAGGATGAAAAATGGAGACATAAGACTCTGTGTTGATTTTAGAAATGTCAATAAAGCTTCAGAGAAAGATAATCATCCAGTGCCTCCTATGGAGAAAATATTGCAATGTGAATCTGGTTATGAAATGCTCTCACTACTAGATGGATTTTTGGTTACAACCAAGGTCGTGCTTCCCATGATGACCAACTAAAAACTACTTTTATGACTAAATGGGGAACATATGCATGCAGAAAAATGCCATTTGGCCTGATCAACATTGGGGAAACCTTCCAAAGAGTAATGGACATTGATTTTAGAGGTCTCATCAAAGATTATGTAGTGGTTTAATTGGATGAAGTTATTTCTTTCTCTAAAGACAAAAAATATCATATAGCCCATTTGAGAAGAGTATTTAACAGATGTGGTAAGTATGGTATATCTCTCAATCCCCAAAAAATTGTTTCCGCAATTGATGAAGGAATACTTTTGGGGTTCATTGTTTCCAAACATGGTATGAGAATCAAACCTGAAAGGGTTGAAGCTATTGCTGAAATTCCTCCTCCTAATAACAAAAAATCGATGCAATATTTTCTCGGGAAAATTAATTTTGGAGGAGATTTGTCCCAACCTTCACTAAAACAGTGAAACCCCTTCAAGATATGATAAAAAAGAACATAGATATTAAATAGAGGCCTAGAGGAAAGGATTATTTTGAAATAATCAAAGCAGAAATAGTATAAGTGCCTTCATTGTTAAGCCCAGAATTTAGTCGACGGTTTATACTCTACACATTTGCCTCAGACATTGCATTTGTAGTTGTTCTAACACAGAAGAATCAAGAAGGGGATGAATTTCTCATCACCTTTATGAGTTCAAGATTGCAAGGACTACCCTGAAGTAGATAAACAAGATTTTGTTGTGTTTAAATTTGTAAATAATTTCAGACCTTACTTGACCAAGTCAAAAACCAAGGTAATTGTACCCTATCCTTCTGTAAGAAATCTATTGATACAGAAGGATTTGGGGGAGAAAAGAGCTAACTAGATAATAGCCTTACAAGAATATGACCTAGAAATTAAGCCTGCTAAAATTGTCAAAGCTAAGTGATTGTGCAAATTAGCTAATGAACAAGTAAGCAATGAAACATAGGAGGATGCTATGTATCAAGACTAGAGCCTATTTGAAAGAGACATTTGCTACATTCTGGCTAGTTTTGATCAATGGTATTACGAATTGAAATATTATCTAACCCATGGGACAACTCCACATTAAATGGAACTGAAAAAGAAGAGGTCCCTCAGACTCAAGTCAGGCCAGTGTCATCTCATTCAAGGAATATTGTGTAAAAGAAATTATGATGGTGTGTTCTTGAGATGCCTTGAAAAGAAAGATGCAGACAAAGTCCTAGTTGAACTTCATGATGGCCCAGTCGGAGGACATTTTGGAGGAGATATCACTGCTCATAAATTTCTTAGGGATGGATATTATTGGTCTGCCCTATTCAAGGACTCTCACACATATGCAAGAAAATGTTAGGAATATCAAAGGTCAACTGACAAGGAAAATAATTTTTCATTTTCCCTACAACCTGTTATCATTGAACTCCCTTTTCAACAATGGGGTTGGGACGTGATAGGAGAAATCAATCCCAACTCTTCTCAATTACAAAAATATATTTAGACTGCTACAGACTATTTCACCAAATGGACATAGGCGATCCCCTTTAATACAATCAACAAAAACCATGTGATATCTTTCCTCGAATATTATATTATCACTAGGTTTGGTGTCCATGAGTCTTTGGTTTTTTATAATTCTAAGTACTTTTCTTCCTTGAGATTAACTGAATATTCTCTTGAATGAAACATTAAAGTCAAATATTCAACAAATTATTATCCACAAGGAAATGGACTATCCTAATCAACCAATAAAAATATAATAAAAATCTTGAAGTAAATTTTCATTGATCACCAACAAAATTGGCATATATCCCCTCCAAACGCACTATGGGATGATATAGTAACACCTAAGTCCTTTGTTGGTAAATCTCCCTTTTTTTGGGTCTATGGGCAAGAAGAAACTTTACCCACTCACACCTTTTTTCCTTCACTACAACTTGTTCAATCTGTTCAAGACAAAGAATGCCCAGCAATGCAACAACGATTAAATATGCTTCTTAAACTAGAAGAAGATAGGGAAAGAGCTAAAAAGAGCTTAATGCAACATCAATAAGTAATCAAGATATGGTTTGATAAGTCATATGTAGGAAACAAAGACTTCCAACGGGGGGATCTCGTCCTTAAATGGGATAAAGCAAATGAGATGAAAGGAAAACATACAAAATTCCAAAAGCTTTGGTTAGGTTCATATCAATTTCATCATAAATCTGGGCCTAGTAATTTCAAACTCAAAACATTGGAGGGAGACGAGGAGGAGCTCCTTGTCAACAGACAAGCTCTAATACGATACTTCTCCTGATCACCTCTGGTGATCTAGTTCTTGTACATAATATGATTTCCTTTTATGCAGGAGCACCTTTAGAATAGAATTCTCGTTTCCTTTTATTTTACCTTACTGACATTGTTTCACTACCATAATAAATCCTATACTATATTGTCTCATATTTTCCTTATTGTAAATTGTGCTACAAGATCATTCCTCATTTCACAAAGGATAATCTATCCGGGTACTCATGTGATGATGGATTTCCTTGCATTTGGTGTTGACCAATCAAAATCTTAATTATGGTTGTACTTCTTGGATGATTCAGAACACTCTGTTTTGGAGAAATCATAAGGTATTACATTATGAATGTACAAACTTAAACTTACAAAAGATTTGGTCTATGTGTGACCATGACTCATATCTTTTGCTCGAAAGGATATAAACAAGAATATGTAGTGTCTATTGGTGTCTTGTGGACAATTCTCGTGAGGTCCCCTTTTATATAAGCTTAACATAAATCTACTTGGAAAGGACCCATGACTCTAAGTACTAGTTGAGACCTA
>JASDQU010011175.1:50750-61426 GCA_032191745.1 Picea mariana | reverse complement strand
CATTGTTTCACTACCATAATAAATCCTATACTATATTGTCTCATATTTTCCTTATTGTAAATTGTGCTACAAGATCATTCCTCATTTCACAAAGGATAATCTATCCGGGTACTCATGTGATGATGGATTTCCTTGCATTTGGTGTTGACCAATCAAAATCTTAATTATGGTTGTACTTCTTGGATGATTCAGAACACTCTGTTTTGGAGAAATCATAAGGTATTACATTATGAATGTACAAACTTAAACTTACAAAAGATTTGGTCTATGTGTGACCATGACTCATATCTTTTGCTCGAAAGGATATAAACAAGAATATGTAGTGTCTATTGGTGTCTTGTGGACAATTCTCGTGAGGTCCCCTTTTATATAAGCTTAACATAAATCTACTTGGAAAGGACCCATGACTCTAAGTACTAGTTGAGACCTACATATCGAAATGACTCGTGTATCACCCTGCTTCCTAAACACCCATTACGCATAAATGATACATATATTGCAAATCTTAAGGGTGAATGATCAAGTTTAACAACTAGAAATTTGGAAGCAGTAATTATGGTGTGGGAAGTACAAGTAAACCCGTCGAGGTTGTGCTTGTATGATACCAAGGAAACTTCATCAAGGCTATGGATGCTCGCAAGAAGTGAAGCGATGCCAGGAAAAAAAGATGAAAAGAACGCATTGGTTGAAAAAACATCTAAGTACGAACCTATGTGACATTTGACTCCTCCCGAATCCCTAGGATAAATTAACCAACCCCATCTCTAATTATCTCACAAGAATTGTCCTGAAGATCACCGTGTGTTATTACTGAAATATTTGTACTTTTTGTGTAGAGTGGGTATTGTGGGGTCTGTGACACATTTTAATCTGTAGAACTTCACAAAAATTATACAGTTTAAAAAGTATTTTTGGTGGTTCATCTAAAACAAATATAATTGGTTCTCCCAGCAAGTCTCCATTTGTTGTGAGTCACAACAGCCCACTAAAATTCTTCAGTTTCGGTGGGTTCCCATACTACCAAAATTTTGCAAGGTACTAATCTTCTATATACCTAAATAGTTATTTATTTATAAGATTGATGCTTGAATAAAATCTTTGAAGCTAATGTGGCGTACGGTCTATTATTTGAACTCAAGCTCGTTGTATAAATCCATTTCCACATTTCATCGTAAGCCCTTAACCTTTTTCAAAACTCTATTTATTGTAGATACAAAGCCCCTATCATTATCCATATGATTGTGATCAAATATCGTCGACATTTTGACTCTGACTCATCATTGCGCTTCATTTTTTAATTTCTGACAACGACACCTTTATGATCGTTTCGGCGAAAACCTTTCATCGTTGGTGAATTTCTTTGGAGTATAACCTTGCATGTGTTGGCATATATCACCGACGATGATACTCACACTTCGATGAACCATGTCATCACACAAATGGAAAACGTTGATTGGTTTCTAGGCTTACGTGGGTTGTATTTCAAGTTACGTTATAGCAGGGTTTCATCATTTCCTTATACCTCATGACATAACCTTCACAACTTTTTTGCAAAGCTATTTACCCATACGTGGCCTTTCCCCATTGTCTCATCTTTTCAGTGAAATATTGTCGGCGAAACCTTTTTCATCGCCAATGAACTTGACAAGATTACTTCAATTCTTTATGTGAAATATGTCGACGACGAAACGAGTTAAAGAAAATCGTCGGTGATATTTCTTTGGAACTCTTGATGTTCCAGATCAATCTAGTTCTTTGCGGCGACATCAGAACCATTAGAATTTTTTCCCTCTCACTTGACCTAGCCCACACAAACTTTTTTAATAGAATGCCAAGTTAAAAGGAAATTTTTTCCTTAGTGGTCAAATTACAAGGTCCAATGAACTCATCGCCACCCCTTAGCACTTTCTTTGAGATTAACCATTGGTATAAGTATGTTGTCATTGGAATATTTCCTCCCAATTCTTACCGACTGAACCCCATTTGTTTTTTGTAATTTCCTAAGGATGACATCGGTGACTTCCTTCACTTATCGTTTCTGCTTCTCTGGTGATACGACAACGATCATGAACACAGAGTTGTTTGCGCAAAGAAATTATGGCATATCGTATTACTCTAACCAAATCAAAGTTGTAACATGTTTTGCATTAATTTTTCATGGGTTAGGGATTTTTGGGCAACATTATAACCATGTTAACACATAATTGACCTCAATTGTCTGTAATTCCACCAAAAAAATTCTTAATGTTGTTGTTGCAAAAATTGGGTAAATTGTATTATGAGAAATAGTCTTTGGGCTAACAAGTAAATGTTTTGCAAGTTGTTTCATTTGTTTATTATATGTAATCATTTCAGTAGTGAATTAATTTAAATCGGTGGGATGATTTATGTAGGTGACAAAATGTCATGTATGCAAACTAGAAAGGGGAAAATCCAAGTAGTGGTCACGTCTACTCCTGTTCCAAAACAGACCTCTCTTAATATTTCTGACATGAAAATCCATGACAGAAGGGAACACTACCTCAACTATGACGAAATTTATGGCATGTTTCAGAATGATAAATTCCCCCCTGAATATGAAGATATCAGTGAATATAGGAATATACACAAAAGTGGGATCCACACTATAGCATCTCATCCAGAATTGTTTCCCTACAATGATGTTGCACTAAGGTGTTTCACACATGTGTGGAAAGACATTGGGATGATAACTAATGCCTCGGGTGTTCCAATGGCATCCCTTAAGGTAGAGGAAATCAAGATTCACTATAATACCCTGGAACCCATTATCGCGCTAGATGAGTCTTTCTTTGACAATTTCAGTGCCAATCATGCAGACTTCAAATATCTTACAAAATACTAGTTTGGTGATGAAGAGTGGCCAGCGAAGAAGGGAGAAACATATTTCCCAAAACATTACCTGAAAGACCCATGTAGGATCTTAAATGTAATGATTTTTAGGTTTTATGGTCAGGAGACCAACACCCACTTCAGAATGGAGTGGTTTCTAATGGCCTACACAGTGGTTAAGACCAGAAACGCTTTCAACTAGGATTTTATCTTATCATTAAGCATCACGAAGTGATTTTGAGAATATCAAGGTATGAAGAATCCTAGTTTCTATATGTCGGCATACCTTATAGATGATATTTGTGTTGCTAATAGGTTTCCAAATTTTATTTGGGCGTGGAGCCCAGA
Organism: Picea mariana; assembly: GCA_032191745.1. NCBI lineage: Eukaryota > Viridiplantae > Streptophyta > Pinopsida > Pinales > Pinaceae > Picea > Picea mariana. The sequence goes on along the minus strand of JASDQU010011175.1, from coordinate 58,228 downwards.
ACAAATCCCAATCCATGTCTATTGTTTTCAATTATGGAAGGTTAACTGTAAAGAGTATTTCTATGAAATGTGTGACTACTTCCTCACTCCTCTACACAAGGACATCTTCGGTTTTTACCCACACATGATATCCCTAGGAGCCATTAAATCCCTGCAAAAAAATTAGGGATTGGTACATGAATAAATACTACACCTATGTGAGAGTATTTGGGGCTTCGGGACCACCACACTTGCTACCAAAATGCATCCCTGATAAACTATTTCTAGAGAGATAACATACCACATGGTGGAAAAATGATCCACCACTTACTTATCAGAGAAGAAGAAAAGATATTGGCCCATGTTTCCCTTCCACATCAGCCAATATTCTCTGATGAATAAAAATCAGGTTGAAAAGGAGGAAGAAACCCTGAAGGAATTATGTTTATGCCTCAGTAGCAAGAAAGGGCATGACCCCCAAAATTTTGTCTATGAACATATGAGGGTCTTCAAGATGGCACCACAACTTGTATATGAAGTTAATTTCGTTGAAGACATCTTTCGGGGAGCTATATATTTTGAAGAAGTGTTAGATAGACTCATCAATGAACCAGCCAAAGAACATCTACAGAAGGAAAAATATGAAGATATGATCATGAGAATTGAATAGTTGAAAACCATGCTCCAGCAAGACAAAGATAGACTGGAAGCTTAAGAGCACAAAAAAAAGAAAAAGGAACCATAATTGGTGATCAAAGTAGTTGAAGCTGAGAGGAGATACTAGCAGAGAAAGAAAAAAGAGGTCGAAAAGAAAGAGGCTAAATAAAAACGAGACAAAAATGAAAGGCCATCCCCAAAGGGAAATAATCGAAAAAAACCGATTGACACAGATGTCATAACAACTTTGACCTACACTAATACAGAGCTAGAGTAGAAGAAAGTTTCAGAGGCTAAACAATATGAATTAATGGTTCAAGAAGAAGAAAGGAAAAGACAATAAGAAGAACATAAAAGAAAATATGTTGAATCCCAAAATAAAGGACCAAAGCCGAGTAGCTCAATTGTGGTAACAAACCCAGATACAAACATGCTAAATTTTCCTTTGGAGGAATGTACTCCTCCAGCGGCCATCCCAGGAATCATTTCGGTCACATCTATAGGACTTAAGATTGAAGGTGCAGTTGTCGTTGTAGGTGATTCTTACTACATCCACAAGACCAGGGCCATTGAAAAGAGAACTATCAAGATGAAGAGAGAAGGAACCAATACGATCCATGGATCATCTGAAAGAGTCATTAATTGGAAGGAAGGACATGGCCCCAAAGATAATGCACTACAAGAAGCATCAACACTCAATGCCTTTGTTGGTGCTAATTTTTTGTCGGTTTATGACGTCACAGGATCCCTAGACACTGCAGAAACAAGAATAGTTGAAATTGAAGCTAACATGAGAATTATCAAAGATACTTTAACCAATGAATTCAGGAAATAGGTTGTGGAAGTTGAACGTGTCCATAGGGAGGAAATGCTAAGGCAGCGCCAACTCCCGGAGAAAGAATTAAAAGCATAATTTGAGAAAAATGTCATCCTTGACCAAAAGGTGCATCAAGAAGAGATAGACCAACTCAAATCCACACATGCCAAACATATCACGAGGCTTAAAGATGAACAACTAGAAATAAGTGCCTACAATGAAAATATTGAAGAACAAGTCAGAAAATTACAGCAAGATAATGATCTTCTTAAGAAAACTATGTAAGAAAACACAATGCAAACAGTTGTCATGGAGACTGTCAAAGAAAATTCCGTCGAGGTAAATGAGAATCTCATGGACATGAAAAAGAAATTATTTTATGTGCTCAATAAAATACACAATGCTAAGTCTAGTCAAATCAAATTGGGTCTGCAAGTGAAGACAATGAAAGAAAAACATCAAAAGGCTCAGGAGGCACACAGTAAGATCATTGAATGGAAGGACAGTAATCAAAGCTCCCCTAATACCCTTCCAGTGTATTTAGAAAAATGAAGGATCAAACACCACCGACTCCTAGATTCAAGAATGACAACCATCAAAGATATTAGGAGTATCTAGAAGAAAGTCAATACAACATGCAAAGAACTGTGGAGATCGTCTGACAGCGTGATTTCACAATTCAAGATGGATACCATAGTCGATTGGGAGAAAGCATCATCAACCCAAACCAAGATAGAAGATGTAGAAAACATAAGAGATCTCAGCTTAAATTCCATTGAAGCAATCGACGAGGTTAATGCAGAAGTTCTGGAAGAAAGGTTCATACAACCAACCAAGTTAATTTTATTAACTGGATATTCCTTGGAACATGTGGAGCATAGACTGAAGACAAGAATCATTACCCCCATATGCAACAGAGAAATGGATCTTAAAAGAAAACAGTTGGGCATAGTAGAGACGATTCTTGAGGACATCAAGATGTGGAAAGGCTTCATCAACAATATGCAATCGTTGCACCCTTTTTTATCATTACAACCTAACTTTGCAGTTTTAATAATTTTTCATAATCATTGTAACTTCACAATTGGGAAGGAGAACTGAAGTGCCTTGATTTTCCACTGATGATTCGACTGTTAAAGAATACGAAAGGAAACTCCTCTTTTATATAAAAGAAAGGAATGTAAATGTAAAGGGATTTTGTGCTTTGGCAGTGGGACAATACTATTACTTACAATTGATTAAAGAGAAAGAGGCATTTTGAGACTGGTGATTTCAATGAATGTGTTTGGGATTATTCTTAATACTTTTACTGTCTATTTAAGTTCTATAATTCTTATTGTATGAATTGTTTCTGCAATTGTCTTATGTGCTTAAATTATCACTAGTTTCTTTCATTAAATATAGTAATAATGTTGTATAATCAAAGTGCAATTACTTGTAGCTGAATTTAACGACATTATCATTTTCATTTATCGTATGAATGTATGAACTTATTCTAACTCAAGCGATATCATTTTTTAACTGTATTTAATCTTTACCAGTTCTCTCATGATCAGGATAGGTTTAGTTTATCTTAGGACTCCATCTTAGAATAGTTATAGTTAACTTCATTTAGTTCAGTTTTTAGATCTTTATTCGTTTGAGAAACTTTGGTTCTCAAACTCGTATTTAGATAATTAATTTAGAGTGGTAACCAGGCCAATATTTTGGTCGAAAATGCTACCGCAAACGAGAGTGGGTCTAATTGGGACATGTCATCAAGCGTTCTCCCTTAAATGTTTGAACATGTCATTTGGGCCCATCAACACTGTGGGATCACAAGTATTGAACCAAGTATCATTAAATATATGACAACTTCTTGGCCCCCTTGTACCAACTTTTATTCAACTTTCCTACACTGTGCATGATAGATAAATCATAGAATATAGTCAAGATGATAAAGGATATGTACCTCCTAGAGTATGGAACGTACCTCTAGATATACAGAGCCATCACGACCCCACACTTAATCCCAAATTTCATTCCATCAAAACTGGTGTTGCAGGAAATCGCCTACCAGAACGTTGTCCATGCAGTTAGTGCAGCACTATATAGAGACAAAAATCCTATCTGGCCTCCCCTCACACTATGGACTAGGTCATATTCATTTGAATATGTCAAGGTAGCACAAGTTGAAGTAAACATATTGGCATATTTTCACTTTGGAGCGGAAATATTCCATAGGCATGATCCTCTAGACATGTTCAAATATCACTATATCAACCAAAGGTACAGGTGGGATTATATAACAAATGTTTAGGAAGAAGAAGAAATACATTTTCGTGCAAGGACATACCAATATGTTATCTTCAAAATAAGGGGCAATCCACTGGGCATGATATCATATGAACAAAAATATATATAAGCCCAAAAGAAGGATGAATAAGAAGCGAAAATAGCAATGGAAACAATAGTGGCAGAAATGGAAAAATGACAACAACCTCTGAAGTAGTAGCGGCGACAACGATAGTAGAAAAAGAAAGGAAAAGGAAAGCAACATAAGTTATCAAATCAGAGGAAAACAAGAAGAGGAATATGAACAACAAAAACAGAAAGAGGTCGTAGAAGCAGCAGTAGCCAAGACCGCTGCAAAACAACAAAGGAAGAAGAAGCAACAGCTCAAGTGAAAGAAGCATCGAAAGCTGAAGTAGTAGCAAAGGCAATAGAGAAGGTAGTCCCAGAAGAATAGGAATTCGAAGAGGCAACAGTAAATCAAACATTGAAGGAACAAATAAATAAATATGAAGAAACAATAAACGACGACGCATCCCCCATGAACATAGAAATTTTGGGGTCATCGATTGAAATCCCACTCACAGGAGGACATGAACTAGGACTGGTATTTTTCACACCCTCAAAGGCTCACAAGGTTTCCAATATGAACACCTTTAGGTTCGATAAATCTTCTAGAAAGATAGTGAAGCAACATACCAGGAAGCTCCCAGTGACTGGGAAGGATTCAGTATTAGTGGCTACCAAAACCACAATGAAAGAGAATGTCATAAAGGACCTTCTTTCAATCACCTCAGCTGGCATCAGAGAAAAATATAAAAAACTTGATCCACAAGAATGAAGAAAATGATGAAAGGATCAAGGAGCTAGAGGAATAATTCAGGTGTAGCAAAAGTGACAAGGAAAGCATCAGAGAGTTCATACTGTGCACTGATAAAGTTAGAATAGATCTTCATGAAATGGTAGTAGATATGTATGTGAATCTTCAAGTTTTTCAGCAGTTAGCAGGACAAATTCAGGCGCATCATACACAAGACAAGAATGTGGAGTTTCCACCATTAGGGAAGGTCTCAATGAGATGCAATGTTGGATCCCTGAAAATTTGGATGCCCCATTAGAGCTTCCCTGCATATTTGAATGGGAGAGAAAGGTTGATTATGCTATTCTCAACAATTTCCAACAAGCCGAGGAAAAGGTGGAAAACGAATTAAAGAATTTGTTGTTGATATGTGCATAGCTTCACAAATTGACACACATATTAGCGCACAAAGACCATCTACCCCAAATTAAATAACTCACGAAGACGAAGACTAATGAGTAGATCTTTTCAGAGGTTGATCTAAACATGAAATATAGAAAACATATGTCAGGGTTGTGACTAGGGTAATAGTAGACCTTATTGAGGATCATCTCGTGAAGTCAACCAAAACACGAAACATGATCCAAGCCTTCATTGTCAATTTGACAAGAGACATGAAGACCCCCTCCCAGAATTTAGCAGCTCATGAGGCTGCTTTGGAGTCGCTATTATTCCACAAAGTTGTCTCCATTTCAGGATAGCATGAATTTTGGGAAGCCTACCTCGAGGAGAAGGAAAAATGAAGAGGACATAACAACCAATTCCAAATTACTCCCAAACACCTTATATTTTTTTCTTTTTGTCACCTATGCACAATTTGTTACTTATTATAACACATGTCAAAATAGTTGAGAGGGGAAGATGAAAATACGTGCAATTGTTTCTTGCATAATTCAAGAAGCCCCTATAGGAATTTACTTAGGAAACTATAAGTAAAGGAAGAGAGCCATTTTGAAGGGACTCTTCACCCATTGTAATTTTATGGAACTATTTTTTGAAATAATATTGAGAATCCCTTGGGGCCAATTTTGTTGGAGAGAAATGTTGTTTGATGATAGTGATATTACTTTGAACTACTTCAAGTAATTTTTTGGGCTATCTGTAAATATTGTAAGAATGTTGTTTCACTTATAGACTTTTCTTACGTGAACAATTTTTTTTTGCAAGTGTTGTCTTTTCTCTTTTGTTAATTATTCTGAGATGATGAGCAGATTATGTATGTGATTGTGTAGCTTAGACTAATTTTGTTGCACCTTTATATGCATGTGTTATTAACCATGTTTCTCTTTGATAGATATCTCGAAGGAGCTATCACATGGATTGCTAACTCTCCCAGTTGCATATTAGCTACTTCAATTTATCCTAGCTAGGATAGGGTAGATTAGAATTTATTTTTGTCAGTACATCAGTTTTCATTTTCATACTCCCTTGCATTCAAACCATTCATTCATACCCCCAACTCAGTAATGGTAGCCGAGCCAGAATCTGAATGGGTCTCCTAATCCAAACAATGCATATTCTAATTGGGACCTTGTATTAGGGAGTACCCTTGTCTATTGAAGGGAATTTTTCCCACATCAAAAAGATCCAAACAGAATGAAGCAACAAGAGGACCAACATTGCTCCAAGTTTTATTTTGTAGAAGGGGATCAAGTGTTTCTTCATCTTCAACTCTATAAACAAACATCACTCAAAGAAAAAAAAAACATCATAAATTAGCACCAAAGTTCTATGGATCCCCTGAGATCATCCAATGCATTGGACAAGTGGATACAAATTGGCTCTTCCGACCCAATCCATGATTCATCTAGTATTTCATAAATATTTTATAAATAAGTCCATGGGATCAAAATGCAAGGTTCAAACCAACTTACCAAAACTTGATGAAGAAGGCTCAATTTGGATTCAACCAAAAGTAGTATTGGATAGCAAAGAGTGTTAGTTACACTAACACAATCATTGAAGTACTAATCCATTGTAAATGAATGCCACTTGAAGATGCCACATGGGAACTAGCCATGATTCTATAGTAATTTCCTCATCTTCACCCTTGAGGACAACAATGCTTTCAAGGGGTGGGGGGAATGTTAGGGTCCTACCCTAACCTTCCTACTTTAGGCTACCTAAGATTTATTTAATTGTTGTATGAGATCATTATCTTTGAATAAGGCCCATTTAATAGTAGTGGGAACTTATTTAATGTAAAATGGTCCACTTTATAAGGATCATTGGGCAATTGGTAACCATTAGGGACGAGACCACAATTAGTTAGGGGTTTTTCTATTAAAAATATATATTTAAAGAGATAGGATACTATGGAATGTCTATCTTGTGTTTTATTTTTATTTTAAGATATGCTCAACGAAATGTCACCCCACCTTAAGAGGAAAGTGAACAATGTGTACTTCTTTGAATTATCTTAATATAAGGGTATCTCGTACATATTTCATATTATTGTATCTTGTATTTGGTTATTTCAATTATATTATGTGTATACTTGTTTATGTTTCAATTTCAATGGTTAACGAACACTCCATTCTAAGGTTGTTTCTTCCTAAGTACAAGAGGTCGGCTCTACTAATTCTAGCTCGTGGGTGTCTTCTACTAGAATGTATTCTAATTGGTCTTGGGTGGACACATCCATTTGCAATAATGTATACTCTTTACATTTATGCCATTTGAAATACTTCTCATCACAATTATAGCAAATTTTGAGGCATTGATATTCCACAACTTATTTTGGGGATATATTTTGGATTCTCAAGGGTTGAAGGGGGGAGGAGTTTGTATTAGGTGCCAAAGTGGGGTGCGGGTGGGAAATAGGGGATATTTTAATCAATGCATTTATCACCATATAAACTTCTTAATCTCTTTTATAGGCCTTCAACCAAGTAA
>JASDQU010011175.1:0-16180 GCA_032191745.1 Picea mariana | reverse complement strand
ATTCATTATTCCATTTTCACCATTCTAGTAAAAACATTGAAAATGTGGGTTTTTACAACTTAGGATGTGACTAAAATTATGAAATATTTTAAAACTTTAATTATTTTATCACTTTTAACATTCTTCAATTCATGTACTATTGAAAAAATGAAAAAGAAAATTAAAAAGTGGGTTTATATAATTATCATTTTTTAAAACATGAAAAAAATGATATTTTAAAGATTATTACTCCACTTAGTAGGAAATTACAAATGGAAGTTTGAAAGTTCGTGATATTGTCAATTCATGTCAGGCCAAAAATGGCAAATCTACAATATTGTCATTATTTTCACAATAGTGTTAGCAATTATTGATTAACTAAAAAAGAGATCAAATGAATAGAGACATTGTTGGATGATGTATCATTTTTCTCTTATGAGCGCCAATTAATCTACGAAAGGAAGGTACATAAATGAAAAGATAATAAATGCAACCTATCTAACCCTCTTTTCAACCCAATAAAAGCATTAGATTTATTAACCCTTTACTATGGTAACAAAGCAAGATTGGAAGGAATCATATGCATTAGTTTCCACCTAGGCAAGAGAAAACCTTTAGCTAAGTTTTGATAGATCTAACCAAAAGTAAAAAATCATTTACAACAAGATATTTGGGATTAGGAGAAAAGGAACAAACATTAGGAAATAAAGAATGGTTATAAACCTAGATTACATACATGTGATGTCATTATTATCATTGTGGACACAAACTAGGATATATTGTCTCCAATATAAAAAATGGAAACACAAGCCACACACACAACTAAAAATAAATCAAATCAGTTTAAGTATGTATGATCTAAGTGCCCTTATTGAAGAACATCACCTCCTCACTTACAAGTCTGAAGCTTGCTTGGAGGTGGGAGTAAAGATTTAGTGTGACTAATGATGAAGCAAAAAATACCACAAGGTGCAATCAACCAATCACACGAGGGAAGATAGAAGCATATGAAGAGGAAGTAACCATTGTAGAAGCCTCCAACAATTGAACAGTTGATGGAAACAATAGGTTCATAAAACCCAATAATATTGAAGTTGAAAGGAGATTACTATAATGTGCGTGTGTGTGTGAGAGAGAGAGAGAGAGATTAGATATCCTTAATGCGTAGGTGGGGTGAAATAAATTGACAAGGGAATGCTTGTGTGAAGTATCTCATTATTGTACTTGTCATTTGAAGGGTATTTCCTCCATGACAATCAACCTATAGGTTTTCACCATCCATACCACAAGGGACAAATCCCTACTGTTATCACTCCAAGAAACCCTTTGTGGTTGTAGACCAAAGGTGCTTGGTAACTTAAGAATATGGTAGATTTGTATGCTTGGAACAATAAGATAACTCAATAGCTAATGAAAGTAACCACTCATCATGTATCTGAATAAAACAGTGCTTTTAGAGAACAATAATCAGACAACAGAGTTGAAGAAGGGGATGAAGAATACTAGTCCAGATAACCAAATACAACCATGTGCAGGGTCATACAAGACAGTAAGAAATTCTTTAATCCAAGTTTATGAGCTTAATAAGAAGATGACAGTTCTTAAAAGCTAAACTAAATTGGAATAAAGTGTAGAATCATGAAATATATGAAAGAATCTGATATTGAAAACAAAAGAGGACTATGATTCTATTATCAAAATAAGAAGTCAAGTACAATAGCTAGAAAATGTCTCTCAGATTGAACCCTTATCTCTTAGAAAAGATAGGCATTTATAGCCTTTTACAATCGGTTTTTAAGATACTGAAAACTTGGATCTGTATCTAAATATAGAAAATAAAACTAACTAAATACAATTGATAAGCAAAGACTAGTTCCTAGAACTCGAATTGTCTTCTATGTTGATCTTGACATCTGTACTTCATCACCTTTAGGACTATGTTGTGTCGTGGAAGGGTAAAGGCGCATGTCTTCTGTAGCTGGACTCTTTTAATAACCATACCCGAAACTTTAGTTGACCAATTTAGCATTTGGTCTCAAAATCTCCACGAATCTCTGATGCTGAGTGTTTCTTGATTAGGTGGTTAATCTTTTGATGCTCTCAAACCCTTTTTAAATACTTCAAAATTGCCTCGCTCCAGTTTAGCTTTCCAAAAATTTCTTTCTGTACTTTCACCAGCGAATTCACCTTACAATCTGTTGGTTAGCTAGTGAAAGTTCTGCTTTTCACCAGCTAACTGGTTGTAAATTTACCCTTTGCGCTGGTGAAAGTTTTGTCTTTGGCCAAAAAGGAACCTTTCATCTCTAAAACCGTTGTTTTACCAAAAACTTAGTGTGCCTTTGATTTATCTCCCTGCATATTCACAGCAACCTGGGCCAGTACCTGTAAATTTGGATGTGACTTACTCTTCTGCTTCAATTTCTTAATTTTCCTCTTAAGGTGTTTTGCTAACCACCACAAACTGTTATAGTCCTTGGTGATTTTCTTCTTTCTCTTTTTGTCTTTGACACTCTCACGAGCCAACTTCTCAAATGTTGCATTTGTCTTTGCAAAATTGTAAGATAGGGATTTGTATCTTGCCTTGATTACTCTTTCCAAAACCTTATGTTGTGCAATCACCTCTTTCAGTTCCTTAATTTTTTGTGATTTCTTTGACTTTTTACTCTTTGATGTTTCACCTTCATCAATGGGAGTAAAAGTCTCACAGTCTTGTGCAATTTCTATGGAGTGTTCAGGGCTTTTAATGGCTAGACTTTCATCTTCTTGCTCTGGCTCTGTTTCTGAGTCTGTGTATGGAAAATTGAGAATATTTGTCTTTTTTACTGGAGGTTGCTCTGAATTCGTTTCAAAATCTAATTTTTTCTTTGCTCTTTTATACTTTATGCTGGAAATTCTGTCCTCTGGTGGTCCTGGAAGAGCTCTCCTCCTCCTTGAGCTGCTCTGAGGAGTTAACTGCTTTTTTCCAGCTTTCTTCTTCTCATTCATGGGTTGAGTTTGGGTCTCAAAGCCTTCCCAAAAAAAGAAAATGTTGCCAAGTCCTTCCTCTTTGTCTTAGTTCTTCTAGAATTATCAGTTTGATCAAGCCAAAATGACAAAGGGTGTTTTTCATACTTAGAGGTTCAGCTCTAATCTTTTTACATACTTTGGTTAGGGTTTTGTGAAGGAAGAAAGGTAAATTCAGGAGGGTCTTCCCTGTGAAATGATCTAAAAGTTTGAAATGATATAGCATTAGCTTGTCATACTTGCCTTCTGAGGTGATATAGAGTTGAATGCCTTTAAACAGGTCCTACCATTCATCTTCCAGATGAGAAAATGGCATGCTTTTCTTCCAGGTGATATCTTTGAATTCTACCTTAAGGTATACCCTAAAATTCAAATTCTTGGTTGTTGTTGTCTTAAACCAGCTTTGGCCTAATCTGGGTAAGCTAGTTGTTGTGGCAATGGCAGCTTCATCGACTATCATTTCTACAGAACCCACAGTAGCTCTGTTTCCATCATATGATTTAGCAAATGCTTCAGCTATTATTTGGTGGCAACAATTTTGTAATCTTTCAACATAGCTCATGCAGCCTGCGTCTGAGAAATATTTTTGCACATCTTGATGCGACTGTAAGAATGACAGGCTATCCAATTCTTTCCTCATCAATAAACCACTTTGTTTCCTTGCCATCTGTGACTCGAACCTCGGATAATTGGCAGACAATGTCACGGTAATTTCCTGATTGAGCCAAGGTTTGGGCTGGTGAAAACTCTCGGTGTTGCCAATTCAAATATGAAACCATACCATATTACTTGTGAACAATGCGTGTTCAAAATATGAAGTGTTGATTTGATGTCGCTAGGTGAGTGGTACTACTCCTTTACCTATGATGATGAATGTGAATTCGTCATCTCCAATGCTATCATTGTTGAAGCATGCAATCACGAGCACGATCCGCCATAATATCTGATTAAAACGTGCATAACGGTATCCTCATCATCACTTGCTTCGACTAGCGCCTCGTAATGATTATGTGACGTGTGTCAAGCGTGTCTATTTTTTATTTCTAGAATTATGGAAGAAAACCTTGTGTTTAGCGCTTTCACCAGCTAGCCAGTCTGTGAAAGAGTACACTTTAACCGTTGAAAGCTGCTGCTTTCACCAGCTAACATCAACCTTGCAACATGCGTTAGCTGTTGAAAAGATTTTCACGAAATTTTACAAAAACAACCTTTATGGATCAACTTATTTCTAAGGCATGAATTTAAAACCTAAGTTTTTGACACTAGAAGAATCTAAAAATAAATAGAGAATCCTATAGATGACCATGCTATTACCTACAAAATGAAACCAAGTGACTGATTCATTTTGGGAGCTAACACCTACTACATGTAACTCCAGAGGAAACAATCTTCTATTTTGTAAGTAAGTGGAAACCATAGGGCACATACACAATATAAAAAGAAACAATGGTTTCAAGTGCACACTGAGACCACTCAAGGTAAAGGAAAGTTTGAATAAGTAAACTCAAAGACCATGCCCTAACATATTAGGGATGTTCTATTATACTCACTAGAGGTGTTGTAAATTGCTATTAAACCCAACACTTGGATGTCAGATAATGTATTTTGGTATCATTGGGTGGCATTAGAGAAATTTTGAGGTCTAAAATGGGCCTCCCAAGGAAAATAATAAAATAATAGTTGAAATAATAAAGTAAGAGTTATGAATTTTAGAAGGGAAATAAAGAGAACTACTTTTTTTAAATCATATTTTCGACTTATCTCCTTATAATTTTACTCAAATTTCAAGATAAGTCAAAAATATGATTAAAGAAAGGTAGTTTTTGTTCTTTCCCTCCAAAACTATTTACCCATATGGTTGACAACATCATCTTGAATCATATTGGTTCTTTTAAAGTTGATGTTGATAGCAATTTTTTGTTTTAAGGCCCATTTTTTACCTCAAAATTTCTCTAATAGTAGTCAATTGGACTAATGAGGGGTTTCAACTGGTTAGATCATACCCACTAAAGTGGTCCCAAGCAAGTCGATTGTAAACCACTAGGTGCACAATAAGCCAGGAAATGTGGATTGTCTAGCCGCTTTGGGACCACTTTAGGGGATCAAAGTAGACCAATCAACCTTAGTTTAAGGGCAATTGTTTGCACGTTTAAGTATAAATAAATGATCGCTTTGATAGATCTATATGGTAAAATATTATGTTATGTTGATGTATATTGTGCGTTAATGATACAACGGTATTCTTAAACATTGTTGACACCACTTGGATCTATTTCTACTTATGCAATGCACTTGTGAATTCTGACATGGTATCAAAGCTTAGGTTTTGAATATTCTAGCTTGGTTCTATAATTGCAAGGCATTTTGGAGGTTATCACATCACATGAAGACAATGCATGTGTTTGAACTACTGAGAAGACAAATTTCTAGAAGGAATCAACTCGTTTGGACTTGCAAGTCTTGAATCAAGGTTTTGTAGAAGTGACATAGGTTCAACGCAAGAGTTTGTGTTGCTCAATGAGCACAACTATGGAATGTGAGCACAAGACATGGAGACTTTGTTGAAGAGAAAATTGTTGTGACAATCTATAAACATCATTGCTCTTAACCCTCAAGATGAACATAAGAAGTCCATGGTTAATGGAAAGAAGGATGAAGTTGTAGGTGTTATGTCAATATACATCTCAAGGGAGGTTCAATTTCGTACCAATGGAATCAACTGCCTGAATGAAATATGGAAAAATAATAAGACGTTGAGAGGAAAAGTTGATGAAAGTTAAATTATGCAACTCAAGAAGATTTGATTTGTCGGGATTAAGGATTGTCTAACTTGTTGGAAAATTGGGCTTCAATAAAAGAATATGGTAAGGAATATACCTTTGACTCATTTTTATTTTTGGTTATTAGGGCATGGGAAATATGTTTGATGGAGGAAAACTTAAAAAAAAAAAAGTATGTGCATTTCGGTAAGAGAAAAGACCAAGACCAATTGAATTACAAAGAAAGAGGTCAAGATGGAAATCAGGATAAAATCCATGGTGAATATTATGATAAGGATCATGAAGATCAAATCAACACAAAAAAAAACATGGAGTTGATAGTCAACCAAAAACTGAGAAAATCAAGAATAAGAAGACATGTTATCAGTCTGGAAAGATAGGAAATTTTTGCTTGCAGGAAGAAGGTTTATGACCCTGAGGAGAAGATTAATAGGCTTGAAGGTAGACATATGACCAATCAATCAATGATGCACTCAATACAACAAAGAAGGTGACATTAAGCATATATAATTTTTTAGTTTCTTTCAGTTGTTATATGCTCCTGCTTCTCAAAAGGAATGGATTGGTGACTCTGCTTGTTCATGTCACATGCCTAAGGATGCTTCTCTTTTTTCTTCCTTGATTGAGGAAAAAGAAGAGAAGATGCATTTTGTAGATGACTATGCACTTATTATTGGGAGTTCTAGGTTTGATTGTGAGATTGGTGTGATCATTGGCATTTACCATGTAACTAATCTTAGTGAAAATCTATTATTTCTACCATAACTCACCAAATTGGCAAGAAAGATAAATTTTGGACATAAACGTTTGTTGTGAAGGATATCAACAACAATTTTGAGGTTGTTTCTAAGGGTGTACTTGATCCCAAGGATGGACTATATAAGTTTTTGGTGACTCTAGGGTGCAAAAAAATGAAATTGGTATTGTTTGCACTTATAGCCAAAATTAATGATAGAGATTAAATTTGGTGTGAAAGACCCGGGCATCTAAAATTCAAAAGTATGAATTTGGTGATTAGGTTGAATATGCTTTATGGACTCCCTAGAATGGTTCCTCCAAGCGTCATATGTTAGTGTTATGTTCTTCATAGGCATCACCCAAAAAGGATTGAGAAAGGAAGTCTTGCAAGAAAAATTCACAGCAGGAGCTTGTGCATAATGACATTTGTACAATGAATCAACCATATTTAGTGGGTAAGGTATTGTCTAACCTTCATTGATGATTTTTCCAAGTTTACTTGGGTTTACTTCTTAAAACAAAGGATATGGCTTTTGAGAAATTCAAAAATCTTAGGGCATTCATTGAAAAACATGTGATCGACTTGTGAAATATTTGAAGTCTGATAATAGAGGAAAATATGTGAGAAATGCCTTCGAAGGATAGTTATCTTAGAATGGTATCTCATGGCCAAGAAAAATTATGTACACTCCTTATCAAAATTGTTTTATTAAGAATAAGAATAGAACCTTGATTAAGATGGGTAGAATTTCACGTCACGCAAAGGGAGTATCGACCAAATTTTGGGAAGACGTTATTCCCTACTCAACTAAAATCTGAGTAGGGTTCTGACCAAGGTCATGTGGGATGTCACTCATCTTGTGAAATGGAGTGTAATGAATTCATCCATCGAACATATTGGAACCTTTGGATGCATAGCTCAAGTTCATATTGCAAATGACAAATGCAAGACTTTGGATCCCAAAAGTCAATATCGCATCATGGTTAGCTACTCCAAAGGGTCAAAATCCTATCAACTATATGATCTGACAAAGAAATAAGTGATCAGTGGAAAAGATTTTATATTTGATGAGCAAGGTTTGGGTCCTAATCTATTGACATATTTTAGTGTTTTAGGTTGTGGTTCAGTGAAAATTTTGCAAAAAATTGAATTGGCTAACTTGATTTTTCCATCGACCAAGGTATATGAACCAAATTCTAGTCTCTACAGCCAAATTGACTTTGTGATTATGAATCCATTAATAGCATGGTTGAATCTTTTCATAATGGATGTATTGCAGAGACATCTCCTATTAGGAAGATTCAGTATCCCATATCAGAAACAAAGACCATTGATATTTTTGGTAGTGATATCGATGATATAATTGATTCAAAGAAAACTAATGGGAAAAAACAAATTAGATTTGCAATGATGCTACATGTGCTAGAGGCATGTGATCCCGAAACATATGTCGATACACATGATAGGACTAAATGGGAGACTGTTATGACTAAAGAAAATAATTATTTTCTGAGGAATAAGACTTGGGAATTGTTTACCTATCCACAAGGAAAGAAGCATTGAAATGAAAATGGATCTGTAAGGCCAAGTTTACTTCAGATGTTGTTGTTGAGAGACATAAATCTCACTTGGTAGAAAAAGGTTTTTCTTAGCGAGAAGGTATTGACTACACAAAAAAAATTGATATGTAGCCAAGATGAATTCAATCTAAATTGCTCTTGTTCTTCCTACAAATTTTGGTTGGGAGCTACATCAGAGGGATGTGAAGAGTGCCTTCTTTCGTAGTGACCTTATTGAGGATATCTATATGGAGCAGCCACCTAGTTTTGTGCAAGACAAAAATATTGTGTGAAGATTAAAAAGAACTTTGTATAAATAAAGTTTCTTCTTGAATAATTGCACTTCAAAAGTTAATGTTTTATTATGAAAGAACCTTTATATAATTGTGTTGATCGAAAAAGCATTGGACTTGAGAGATATTTCTCTGAATGGCACCTCAGGCATGGTCTAAGAAGATAACTTATTTCTTCAACTTGGTTTCAAGTGGTATGAATCAAAATACAGTTTTTATGTGTTGCATGTGAATTATGTGGGTGATTTGGTTATCGCTGGAAATAATGGTGACTCAATTTTGTATCTAAAGTCAAAATTGACATTTGAACTAATTGACTTAGGTTTTTTGCATTTCTTTTTTGGCATCCAAGTATTGCAATTGGATGATGATATCTTCATTTATCAACCAAATTGTGCTTTTGATTTCATGAAGAGAATTAAAATGGAAGATAGTAAGCCATGTTCCTCCATTTAGATGGGGAGTTAAGTTAACTAAGGAATATGATTATCTAAAATTCGATGCTACTGTGTACTGACAACTTCTAGGCAGTGTTATTTATCTAACTCATCATAGAAATGATAATTGTCTTTGTTGTTAGTCTAGCCTCCACGTTCATGCAAGATTGGAAGGAGAGCCATACAAATGCTACAAAAGAGGATCGTTTGGGATATCAAAGGTGCATATCAGCGTGGCATTAAGTATTTCAACATAAATTCAAATTAGTTGATTGAATATACAAAGTTTGATTATCATGGTGATGGGGATGACTGAAAGTCAACTTTCAAATATGTGTTTCATCTTAGATCTAGTCAAATCGTATGGTCATTTAAAAATTAGTGGGTTGTTTCTTTATCGACCAATTGAAGTTGAATACAAAGGAGCAGTAAATGTTGGGATTGAGGTAGTTTGGATTTGCACCTTGAATGGAGAGTTTGGGTTTTCTCATGGAATCAACTACAATGTATTGTGACAATCAAAGAACAATACAAGTATCTCATAATCCCATTACGCGTAAGATGAAGCATGTTGATCTTCATGCACATTAGCTCTCATGGTCGATACAGGAGAATGTGGTAACTCTTATTTATTGTAAGACAAATAATCAAATTGTTGATCTCTTTAGTAAGTATTGACAAAGGAAAAGTTTGTTAAACTTTGACCTATGCTTGGGCTTCTGGAAGTTGTCATTTAGTGGGGCACTAAGTTAACTTAAACCTCCTAATCCTCCAAAAAGTTGTGTTGAAAGGGGGGTGTTGTAATTTGTGATTAAATCCAACCTTTGGATGTTAATTAGTGTATCATGATGTCACTTGTTGGATTTATTAAGTAGTTCAATATCTCACTAAGGGGTTTTGACTAATCAAATCAAATCGATTAAAGTGGCTTGAACAAGGTGACTATAACCTACTAGGCATAGAATAAGCTAAGAAATGTGGATTCTCTAATCGCTTTGAGGTTTCCTTGGACAATTATAGTTGACCAAATTCAACCTTATTTTAAGGAAGATTGGTTACACACTGAAGTATAAATAGAAGATCACTTGGATCGATATATTTGGTGAAATATTGTGCTATGTTGATGTATCTTGTGCATTAATGTTATAACAATGTGCTTAAACACCACTAACTATGCTTGGATATGTTTTCTACTTTTGTAATGCACCTATGAATTCTAATAAGAGGCCTAATAAAAGCATGAGATGTAATGTCGTCGAGTCAACAAGGGAGTGATCCAAATGGGTTGGCCAAAGAGTATACTAGAGCCAAACATGCAACTAAAGAGAAAAATGTCAAGGTCAAGACTAAGGGATCCTACCATGGTGCTAAACATCAAATGGAAGACCATAATAAGGGGAGGACTTTAATGTCTGCATAAGGAGGATCCGGTATGGATAATGCACAATGAAAAATCCACACAACAATATATGAGGGGGTATAAGTATGCTCAGTGTAAAATGCAAACTCCATGTACCACATATTTCCCCCATGGTAAGCACTACGATTCATGAATAATATAGAAAGACAAGAATTCATAGAAAGTAAAGAGAAAACAAGATGGAAATAATAAACAAATTCAAGTATGCAAGAGAAAATAAGGATGTGCTCAATAACAAAGGTAGCTTGAGCAAGTTCCCTGACATAAGGGAATAGCCATGAGAGAGCACCAAGTCCATCACCAACATAACAACCCAATCTCACCCCAATACTAATGAAAAGTGAAATTATACATGTAACATATATGGATGCATTCAAGCACACAAGTAAAACAAAGAGAATCGAATAAAGTGACAAACAAGATGTTATGAGAGAGAGGACAAGAAAACAAATATCACTGCCACACAATCATGCAAGTATCAACTAGACTATGAATGTAGAACCTCAAGATATTATGCTAAGGACCATATGAAAGGAGCCAAATTGTTGAATATGTCATTGTTGACAAATGCCCACAATGTGTTGAGATCTACACTAACAAGAAACCCAAGACAACACCTCAAATGTTTCATTGACTTAGTTCAACCAACAACCTGCCACTATTAGTGAAAAAAAGCTTCAACATACCATAAGTAGTCAATCAACAAGGTATTTCCCTCATGCGTACAAGTGAGACGAACAATAGCTTGAACACAATGTTAGTAGTTTTCCCTGAGGGGGTAAGGAAGTCAAACAAAGCCCACCCTAAGGGAAGCAATGAAAAGAAGGAAGAGCAATGCACCCCGAGTAGGGAAAGGTTGAAACGGGAGAAAGGGAAACAAATCTAGAAAGACCAATAAAGGTGAAAACCACTTGCCCAAGCAGGAGAAAGGACAAAAGGTAGTGTAGCTAAGCAGGAACAAGATTAACCAAGGAAAACAAATATGCAATACTAGACAAACCAACAAAGGCAAAGCATCATGCCCCGAGGGTGGAGAAAGTTTGACCAACCACACATAGTAGGAAACAAAAAACTTGTTTCTAAAAAGAGACAACATTGATCAGCCATATGCAATGTGTGGAAAACAAAAAATTAGGTTCTTACAAGAGACAAAGTCAACCAGTGACAAGAAAGGTATGAAAAAAAAAAAGGTTACAATTGAAAGTGAGAAGTTTCACCATTAATGTGTAATGTATGAGAAACAAAAATCATACCCTTTGAGAGGAACCAAATTGACCAGAAATACAAATCAACAAAGATGAGGAGACATGGAAACGCTGGGACAATATCGCAATAATGGCACTCAGAGGTACATGTTGACCAAGGTCACCACCCTATGAAATGTAGAAGCAAATACATAGGCACAATAATCAATCACGATTGGATACTTAATACCTCAGGTCAAGCCCAAACCCAAGGCAATAACCCTATGAAATTCAACCATTGAATTAGGCAATGACTAATGATAGAGGCAACCGATAAACAAAAGAGAAAAGGCGATTGGATGAAAGGGAGCAAAGAAATCTCTGAAAGAGAAGGATGAACAAGAAAAAGAAAGTGGTAAGCAAAAGAAATGTGATAGAAGGGTAAGGTTAGGAGAGAAAGTGAGAGGATGCCCCCAATTTTCCAGGAGGACACCTAAGAATAAGGAGGGTTAACATGAAAAATCCATTGGAAGCAAATAAGGGTAGATGCAAAATGAGTGCTCGAGAAGAAGCGAGATAGGAAGGAGAGTAGTATTTATTGCTTGAAATAGGCAAGGTGAACAAGAAGGAACATGGAAGAGCATGCAAGGAGGTAGCCCTAAAACATTCAAAGGAAAAAAACAACACTTAAAAGTCTCTAAGGATTAGTGATTGAAGAGTCAATTTAAATAAGGGTCAAAATGTTGCAAGTCTAGAAAGAAGAGGTATCTCAAGGGGATGACATGCCAAAGAAGTATATTTGAGCATAAACTACACAAATTAAAGGAAAAATTATGGAGACTAAATTAAGGATATGGGAGAAAGGGTCAAGGTCAAACTTCATAGAGAAGGTTTACCTTTATGTAAGAATAATGACTCTCTTATGAAAGTGCACAAAACAATCAACACATCAAGTCAAGGTCACATAAGGAGGATGTCACGCCTCTTGTAGCACAAAAAAATGAGTACCGACAATCTTAGGTATAGATTAACATCATCGAAGGGCTTAGTCTCAAATTTGTTAAATCCTTGACAAGGCCGGGTGGCAATTGAGAAGCTAGAAACACTAATGCCACTGCAGACAAGTGCAATGATGATGTTAACCATAGAACCTAGGTTAAGGATGACATGTTTGATAACAATATCACCATACTAGATTTGGTTAAAAAGCATCAAAGACACTAATCTCCAATTCATCCTTGAAAGGGAGGTGGAAAAATTCAAAGAAAAATGCACGACTCCAATGATAAGAGAGCTTAGGAGAGTACTTAGACATGGTGTTGATTAATGATTCCATTTGGTCAAATAAATCATGAAGGGCATCTACAAGGGACATTACAAAAGGCATGGGAAGACAAGGTTTGGTCGAGACAGTAAGAAATGGAAAATGGGGTAGATTGAGGGATGGAGTAAGGATTGAGCAGGGGAGACATGTCATATGCCTTGGAGATGGATGTAATCCAACGATAAGGTGGTATACCATAAAGATCGATGAGTCATGAGTTGAAGAGACTATGGTGGGACCAACACACATAACGGGTAATAATGTCAATATCAATTAGATCATGGATAGGATGGACTTATCTAACGAAACCGATCAAATAAGGTGAGACACTAACATTCCCAACTATGTTGACTTGTGCCTTAGCCTTGGGAGGGTACTAGTTAGTAGAAGGAACAGAGGAAGAAACCCTTTTTCTAGAAGGTTGGGGACTCCCCTTTTTTTTGTGTTGAAAGAATTGGATTTGGGTTCAATAATAACCTTATCTTTCTCAAAAGACTTTTGGGTCTCAAAGGTCTTATGCTTATACATGGCATATTTTAAACCCTAAGCTTAGCATAGGCTTCTGCAACAACAATCTTTGGCTTAGCAATTTGATCAATGGTCTTGTTTGCATATTTTCATTCAATTGTGTACCAATGTGTTCAATGTTGTGTGTGTCACACTTGTGACAATTGCACCACATGCAAATTATGGATCATGAGGCATCAAATTGTTCTTTGGCTTGAGTGAGGTGAATAGTATTAGTTTCAATTTTAAACGAGGGCGGTTCATTGACCCCGTCATCAATTGCATTTCTATTTTATTGAGGTAGGTTTGAAGGTTTAGGTTTGTTTTCACCAATAGTAATATTAGCTCGCATGTTCTCAATTCTAATAAATCCTTATGCAATCGCAATTGTAGCGATGTCGTGGATGTACATTGGCATTTTGTTTTCATGATGTGTTGTATTGACAAAAGTTGAATTAGATGGTTTTCTAGGAGGTTTTCCATGGAGTCGTGTATGGCCTTACACCATCTAATAAAGGTTGAGTTGGTTTTTATCTCCTTGTTTAATGTTGAATCAGGTGACTAGGCTCAATTCATCTATTTTGGAAATGACGAAATATGTAACAAATTTATCAATAAAGTTTTGAAGGTTGCAAAGAAATCCATCTCGTAAGTAGTGGAACTAGTGAAGAGTGTCCTCCATTGAGGAACATGGGAAGAGTTTCAAGGCCATGTTATTGACATGTAAAAACTCAACACGTGTGAGGGAAAAGGCTTCAATGTGATGTGTAAGATTTTTATTTGCACTACAACTAAATTTAAGAATATTGAAAAGCTTTGAAGGGAGGGGAGATGTCTCTATCTGAGGGCCAAAAGGGTTGCAAAAAAAGGGTTTAGAGGGAGCGTTGGAGGCTCATCAATTTTGGTTCCCATTGTTTTGGTTTTGGTTTGGGAAGTTGTCAAAGGTGTTATAGTTTTTATTCAAATGTAGAAGTCATAATTTGTGACCTGAGTTAAAGGGCGGATGATGTCACTTGTGATATTTACAAAGTCTAGAGAAGCCTCCAAAGTCAACGTATTTTCATTTTCATTAGGGTTACAACTTCCTTGGAAGTTTTGTGTTCAAAGGGGGGTACTTTTTTTCCACAGAAAATTGCACTTATATTATTATATAAAGTTTTACATTCAGAAAATGTACAAGTTACACAGCTCATGGAGATATAACTGCTCCTCTCCACCTCCCTCGAAGGTATAAAAACAGTACTGACTAATACCAAAAAGATTACTAATATTTAGAATGTAACCTTGGCTAAAAACATTCCTATGTGTTGGAATTTTGGGAACAATGTAACTTGATCTAGTTATTTACATAAGATGCTTAGTGTATTAAGGTAGAGGTAACAAAGACAATTCATATGTTTCCTTGAAGTAAAGGTTGGGGCCTCACTATCAAAGTATGATTACAATGACTAACTCTTGTAGACAAGGATTCACCTTTAACCAAAAGCCAAACAATACTTTTTCTGAGAGGTATGAAGAAAGTAGGTTACTAAACTTCATTATATGATGTTTATTGCACAGCTCATTAACAAAAATGATGACAAATAATGATCTTTATTTTCAAAAATTCCAATTTACCGATAAATTTCGAAACATGAAATATTCATGGTAGTAAATCTTCCAAAAAAAATATAAAACAAAATGCAAGTAAAATATATTTACTAAGGAAGGACATGCCATATCTCTTTATATACAAGGAATGTTTTTACATATTGAAATCAAGTAAAATGTGCACTGAAATATATGCTCTCTTTATATATATGTGTGTGTGTGTGTGTGATTTCAAAAGTTACAAAAATATCATGCATAAAAGAATGTTAATATATATAATTTTAAAGAGTACATTCCCTATAATATTAATTAATTGAGGATATCAAAATATCATGCATAAAAGAATGATAAAAAATGATAATACAAATGATCTCAAGAAGTACAAATACATTCTATATATATATATATATACATATGATTTGAAAAGGTAAAAAAAAATATCATGCATAAAAGAATGTTAATATACATGATTTTAAAGAGTACATTTTCTATAATATTAATTAATTGAGGATATCAAGATATCATGCATAAAATAATGATAATATAAATAATCTCAAAGAGTACAAATACATTCCATCTCAAAGAGTATATATATATATATACTCTTTGAGATGGAATGTATTTGTACTCTTTGAGATTATCTATATTATCATTATTTTATGCATGATATCTTGATATCCTCAATTAATTAATATTATAGAGAATGTAGATAATTTCAAAGAGTACAAATACATTCCATCTCAAAGAGTATATATATATAAAGAGAACACGTCTTTTTAGTGTGGATATTTTACTTGATTTCAACAAGTAAAAAGAGTACAAAGAGAACAACAACATTCATATATACATATTAAGTGATTTTAGCACGTAAAAAGTGTACAAAGAGCACAAAAACATTATATATAGAATGTTTTTGTGCTCTTTGTACTCTTTACACATTGAAATCAAATAAAATGTGCACACTAAGAAGAAGAGATGTTCTCCTTTATATATATATATATATATATATATATATATATATATATATATATATATATATATATATATTACTCTTTGAGATCATCTATATCTATCAATGATATCCTAATATTCTTAATTAATTAATATAAAGAGAATGTAATCTTTAAAATAATGTATCTTAATACATGATACTCTTTGTACTTTTTGAAATCATGTATATTATCACCTTTTCATGTATAACACACTTTTCCTTAATTAATATAAGTAACAATGTATCAATTCACATTTTAAAGTAAATTGATATTTGTAATTAAATATATGTTAAGAAGATACTTTATAAATGAATTTGATATTTGCAATAAATGTGTTAATGTGTTAAGAGTCTCTCTATCTCATATATATATA
>JASDQU010011174.1:269543-281948 GCA_032191745.1 Picea mariana | reverse complement strand
ATTCCCGTGGTTGATCGTCCGCTTGAGTGAAAAGAAAAACGCTGGTTATTAGTCAAGAGTCACATTCATTTTAGAATTTCTGCATAGTTTCATAACACTTTCACATGCATACACAATCATCTTTTCATTTTCCAGGTTTTTAATCCTGGGTAAAATAATTAAGTCAAGGGTTACTCCTCATAGGAGTGTTTCGAACGAGGTCTATGCAGGACTCGTGCATGAGCCCAATCAGGATGAGTGTTGTAACCATGCTCTGATACCAATTTGTAACACACCCACTACCTAATATCAAAATTTTTGGTTGAATTCTCAATAATGAGAATTTTCGGAGTCCTACAGGGGTCTAGTGCAGGCGATTTCTTCCCTGTGATCGTGGATTAGGACCACAGGTCAAATGAACCAGGCGTCTTTCACAACTCGTGACCTCGTGATTCGTGAATCAAAGTCCCTCGAATGTTCTTCACAAATCACCGATACCCGAGATCATGAAATGGGTATAGCTCCTTTCTAAATTAGCGCCCTCCCCACCTGTAACCGTAGGCTAGGGTTAAACGTCAGCGCCTCTCGCAACTCTCACCCTCGTGATTTTGCGAGTCGAAGTCTTGTGCTCTCCTGTTGTGATCTCCCGAGACACGATAAGTCAACAGAGCATTGACTCCCTTCTCTAGGGGATACATTTCCACCCGTCAGTCATGCGGGCCCTACCTTGAGGGTTGCCAGGTGTTCTCTCATGCTCGCCTCTCAGCACCTCGCTACTCGCAACTTGGAGCACCCAACCTTTGGGCTCTTACCTCGCAAACCTTCGATTTCACGAGATCTCTTGGATCTCCTGACACGCATCCTCAACTATGGACGGCTCGGATCCTCTCGTGGCTTTGCCACTCGCGACTTGGGGCATCCAACTTTGGACTTTTACCTCACGAGCCTCCGAGGTAGTGAGATCCCTGGATCTCTGCCACCTGTCCTTCTCGGATGGACGGCCCGGATCCTCTCGCCACTTCGCTGCCTCGCAACTTTGTGTCTCACGACTTTTAACGCCAAATACTTGGGCGTTCACCCTGCGAACTCTCGAGTTCGTGAGACCTTCTCGATCTCTACCACCTGTCCTCCCCAGATGGACGGCTCATAGCCTCTCGCCACTTCGCTGCCTCGCAACTTGGGACATCCAACTTTTGGACTCCCATCTCGCGAACCTCTGAGTTCACGAGTTCCCTGGATCTCTGCCACCTGTCCTCCTCGGATGGATGGCTCAGATCCTCTCGCAGCCTCGCCGCTCGTGACTTGGAGCGTCCAACTTTTGGACTTCTACCCCGTGAGTCCCAAGCTCACGAGATCCATGGATATCTGCCACCTGTCCTCCTCAGATGGACAGCTCAGATCCTCTCGTGGCCTCGCCGCTCGTGACTTGGAGCATCCAACTTTTGGACTCTTACCTCGCGATCCTCCGAGGTAGCGAGGTCCTATTCACGAGGGCTTAACCCTCTCTTATCTCCCTACAGATCTAACGTCTATCGGGTGTCCTGGCTAAGATCTGACGGTTCAAATTGGTCCCGATGCCGCGCCCTTTCCCATTGCTCTTTGGACGTGGACAAACCAACGGTCCATATGTTCTCATGGAGTCTAAGGTTCTACGAATCGAATCTCCTCACTACTCACGAAGATAGAGGAAAAAGGGTTAAGGAAATTTACGTTCTCATTCATTCCTACGATCTAACGGTAGTGAATGACCGCATATTCCCCGACGAAATCTCATCCATCGATCAATACTTATCCTTACGCTACTACTTCAGGATTTTGAAGAGGACCATTCCTCTTCATATAGGGTTGCTAAGACTTGCACACCCAAGTCCTTTTCCCAGGTTCTTGGTAAGCCTTTCTAAGGAGGGAATCTCTGTGTAGAGCTCTATTTCGGTCCATCCCTGGATATAGATAAGGGAAACAATTTCCCGAGATGGGTTGGATACCTGACTTAGTTCAACTTGGGCATGATTAGATTCATTTTTATCGACGTAAGCCGTGCATGGATTCCTCTATTACAAGCGTATGTCCATTAGTTATTATCAAACACTGCACAGACATTCTTACATAGAAAACATACATAATTTCACAGTTCTAGGACATATACATATATATATATATATCTCATTCTATAAATTTCAAGATACAAATATGTAAAAACACTTATCCGAAATAACACCAGAAATGGTGCAACTGTTGAGAGGGGTGCTCGTTTCCACCCAACCGTAGGCTCAGCGACTCCCAACAGATTTACCACTAGCCATCCCCGAGCTGAGACCACGATGCTCTGAGACTGCATCTCTCTGTCTGCCAGTGACCAGGAGTGAAGGTTGCAATCCTTCCTCTCTGCTATCACGCACTCTGTGTAATACCAGAGTTCCCCTCGCGTCTGCCCTCTCAATCGTTTCTGCCATACGCCTTATCCTCTCGTGAGGTTTGCGTGTGGCACGATTACCCTCGCGTCGATCAGGCCTGATGGCTCTACAGATGGGCGTCTTACCATCCCATCCCTCATCAAGCCATCCGCCTACCAGCCTGTGAGGCATTGAATTTCAGGGCCAGCGAGCCACTTTTGGTTCTCCGGGCCAGTGGAGTCCAAATATGGTATTTAACTCTCGGTGGAAGTTAACGCCACCTTTTTAGGAGCCTTCCATCGCCATCGTGGTCTCTTTTCTGCACATCCCCTCTCAGCAGCCCTGCAATAAATTCAAGATATTATTCACCTTCATTGACCTCTTCCTGCAGGTCCATTTACATCACATATTCATACTTATGATTTTTCCATAGTCCTTGGCCAATCTAGTTATATTTACAATCTAGGGGAAACAGGGTGTTACAGTAGACACTAATCTATGCGGACCTATGAGAAAAATGGATTAAATGGCAAACAATAATGTATGCTATTGGTTGATGACTACACAAGAATGACTGCAGTTTGCTTTCTCAGGAAGAAGTCAAAGGAATTCAAACCCTTCAAGATATAAAAAGATATGGTTGAGACCGAGATGTATTTGAAAATTAATTGTTTGAGATCAGACAATGGAGGATAATTTACATCAAAGGAATTTATGGATTTATGTGGTGAACATGGAACAAAGAGATAGTTCTCGATATCCATGACACCTCAACAAAATGGAGTTGTCGAAAGGAAGAAAAAAATAGTGCAGGAAATGGCTAGAATCATGTTGAAAATTTCGAAGTTGAGTGACATATTTTGGGCACAAGTAGTACAAAAACAGTTCACATCCTTAATAGAGGAATGCTTAGAAGTAACAACAATAAGACTCCCTAGAAGTTATGGAAAGGAAGATCAGAAAATGTAAATCATTTCAAAGTATTTGGAGGTAAATGTTATATCAAAAGAGAAGATGACTTGCTTGGAAAATTTGACTCTTAATAAGGGAATAATAGTTGGGTATTCAAGAAAAAGAAAAGCATATAAATTCTTCATTCCAAGACTCAATAGAATTTTAGAAAGAATCAATGTAAATATTGACAAGACAGATGTATGGAAAGGAAAATAAGGAAGCAAAGATTCAGAAGAGAAGGATATTGAGAAAGATCTAAAAGAAGTATAAGTATAAGAAGAAGCAGAAGAATAAAAAAAACTAGAAACATAACAAGAGGAAGATGAGAAGAAGGTACCTCCTAAGACACCTATCCGATGAGTACCGAAAAATCATCCACCAGAACATATTGTTGGCAATAAATATGCATGAGTTGAACTCAGAGAAGAATACTTTCATCAGAACAACAACACCTGGCATTGTTATCTAAAATTGAACCAAGACGTTTTGAAGAGGCTAATAAGGATGAACACTGGATCAAGGCTATGGATGAAGAATTGGATTAGATAGAGAAGAATGGCACATGGGAACTAGTTCCAAGACCAAACAACAAGAACAAGATTGGTACAAAGTGGTTTTTCCAAAATAAATGAATGAGGATGGACAAGTAACCAAAAACAAAGCAAGGTTAGTTTGCAAAGGATACACTCAGATTGAAGGTATATATTTTGAAGAGACCTTTTCCGAAGTTGTGAGGATGGAAGAAATTAGATTGATATTATCTTATGCATGTTAAAAAATAATCAAAGATTATCATATGGATGTAAAATCAACCTTTCTAAATGGGGAATTAGAAGAAGAAGTCTACATCGAACATCCTGAAGGGTTTGTACTATCAGAAAAGGAAGATTATGTTTGCAGATTAAAGAAAACATTATACGGACTCAAGAAGGCCCCTAGAGCATGGTATTCAAGATTGGACAGGTATCTACCGCAACAAGGTTTCAGGAAAGGTAATGCACAAAACAATCTCTACATAAAAGTGGATCGAGACAATATATTGATAATTGAAGTTTAAGTAGATGATATTATCTTTGGAAGCGATGATGACGTGATGAGTCAGAAGTTTTCCAAAGACATGCAGAATGAGTTTGAAATGTCTTTTCTTGGTTATTTGACTTTATTTTTGGGATTACATATATGTTTGCGTGATAAAGGTATTTTCATCTCCCAGACCACGTATATCAGAGAAATTCTAAAGAAGCTTGGAGTTGAAGAGTGTAAACCCATAAGTAATCCTATGTAGACCAGTTGCAAGTTGATCAAGGAAGATGAATATAAGGATGAAGATAAGAGACTCTACATATCAATGATTGGTAGCTTACTCTATGTGACAACTTCAAGACCATATGTGATGAAAACAGTTGGAAAATTTGTGATATTTCAAGAAGCACCAAAAGAAACACATGTTATGGCAGTAAAAAGAATATTCAAATATCTCAAAGAAATATATTATTTTGGATTATGGTATCCAAAAGGGAAAGAACAATCTTTGGTCGCCTACACATATGCAGATTGGGAAGGTAGCATTGATGATAGATGAAGTACAAGTGGAGAAAATTTCTACTTAGGTAAGTGTCTGGTATCATGGCTAAGCAATAAACAATAATCAGTATCTTTGTCCACAATAGAAGAAGAATACATTGCAGTGACATCATGTTGCACTCAATTTCTCTAGATGAAGCAGACCTTGCAGGATATATAGGTGGAATATGATGAGCCTATTTCGGTACTATGTGATAACACTAGTGCTATTGATATGTCCAAGAATCTAGTAATGCATTCCAAGAAGAAGCATATTCCAATCAACTTTTACTTTCTACGCGAATAGGTTGTAGAGAAAAACATCAAGCTAGAGTACATTGGGACAAAAGAGCAGATTGCAGATATTTTCACCAAACCTCTTCCAAGGGAGAGCTTTGATTATCTTCGACTAAAACTTGGAATAGTTTCTACCCCACAGTGATCCACATGACATCAAGAATAGTAACACAAGGGGAAAGAAGCAGAATACATGAAGAATTCAAGTAAATAATCTTTTGAATGATTTCCATATACATCAGAGATTTACACAAGGAAGCACCATGAAGAGAAAGCAGAGGCTTGCAGATAGGGGGAGAAGCCACAAGGATAACTAACCTTGCCCATAGATGTCAAAGGGGGAGAGAAAGAACATATGCATGGAGACAAGGGGATCAATTAGTCACAGGGGGAGAGATGGTCACAAGGGGAGCATGAGTGTTCCCATGCTGTCTGTGTTTCCATCAATGCCAAAGAGGGAGATTGTTGGATAGTTGGTTGTCATTGATGTCAACAAGCATTGGATTGATGTCAATAGGTGTGATGGGTTTATTTGGAGGAGTCTCCAAACTGGTCCCCTTATGGCGTATCTCTAAGAATGGCCCTCACAGGAATACGCTTTGAAGAATTATACAACAAACCCATAGGTGTGGTCATGAAGCCCAAAGTTGTTTGAGGAATAAGGACATGAAAGAAATTGTAAATATGGGTAACATAGTCATATATGGATAGTCCTTTTCATGTCACTTTTAGTGGTAGGTGGTACACCACATAGTTCCTCACACTTGAGGAGTTACGAGGTCATGCAGTTGGAAGCCCCAAAGATGGGTTACATATCCCCTTGTTGGTTACAAGAAAATTAATGAAAGGGTTAAGTGGTTCTAACAAGAAACCCCTAATGTAAGGAAAGAAGTTACTTAGAAAAAGTATAAATGCCCCTCAGGGGGTATTTCATATGTACAATTCATACACATTTCTATTGATTATCTATTTTGTAAATACATTTTGGTCTATTGGTGAATCTTAGGTGAGCCTAAGATAACAACTCTGAAGTTGCGAAGGAAGGTCGAAGGTGAAAGTCTTGGAGTTGCAGAAAATGTGAGTAACCCTAGTTTTTGAGGTATCCATGGGTTACAGGCCATAATGGCATGGATGTATGCAAGCTGTAGTGGAGAAAAGTGTGGATATCCATAGATAGTAGTGAAGGAAGTCATAGATCTATGAAAATCTTGTGAAAGGGTGTGAAGAGATGCTTGTACCAGATTGTTGATGCCCAGGTTGGTTTACTTATCTATTATCTAATACAACAAAGTTTCTATAGATCCGAGGTATGTTATTTATGTGTGTTTATAATGGATGATTTGACACATGATTGAGGCATGTTTTGGAGGCCCTTTTGGTATATGGTTGCTTATGTTCTGGTGTCATTGATATATGCTTTATACATATCCTTGTTATATTGTATATGGTTGTTATGGTTCATTGTAAGAGGAACATATTTGTGATAGTGGCATATATTTGAGGCATATCCTATGGCATATGGTATGATTCATGCTTGAGGTACATTGTAGTACATGGTTTGGATACTTGATGTTTATATGGTCTATATGAGCAGATTTGGTTGATATATAGTGAAAGATACAGTGACAGGGACAATGACTGATCAGTTACAGGTTGATCTGATAGTGATAGGTTACAGGTTGATGTGACAGTGACATGTTACATGTTGAAGATCAGTTATAGGTTTATGTGATAGTGATAGGTTGATGTGACAATGACATGTTAGATGAGAGGTTGATTGTAGGTTGATTATCAGAGGTAGTGACAATATCAATGGCAGTGATAGTTTGGTATACATTTATATTTCAGGGAAGCAGGATGGGGAAATAAAAGGGGGTTATAGCCTCTTTGTGGTTGATGCTAGAGAACATAGGGAGTTGGAGCTTCCTCCAGGTTACATCCTAATAATCAGGGGCTTGTAGTCTCCTTCTGGTTGGAGCCAGAGAATTTAGGGAGTTGTAGCTTCCTTTAGGTTGGATCCTGTAAATAGGGGGTTGTATCCTCCTTCCTATTATAGCTGGAGAATTGGGAAGTTGGTGCTTCCAATTAATGTATTATTTTGATATATAAGAAAATAATTGTGTGGTTTTCTCCCATTTGGGTTTCCACGTAAATTTTGGTGTACTGTGTTTCTGTGGATGTCTATTATGCTCTGTTGATTTATATTTCTCATTATATATTGATGATATATTTATGATGATGTTAATGATTAATTCTTCACCCCCCCTCTCAATATTCCAACATGTGTGATATTATTTGCATCCCAACATTTTATTAGTGGTCTTCCCATTTTTTCCAAGGATTATTCCCTCTTAGATTTATTCTTAGAAAACTAATATTGTTGATTTGTATTAGGACTGTTTCTATTGAAAGGAGGTTTGAATCCCTTCCTCCTCAAATCATATTTCTCTTTCTTCTCATTCTCTCAAGATTTCTGCATGGATTCTCTGCCCTTGCCTTGCTCATACAAGTACTTAACCTTCATATTGGTCTCTGTCAAAGTCCTAGACTCATCATATTGAATATTATCTTTATAAAAGTATGGAAATCCACTCAAAAACCTTTGTATATTCACCTTCGCATCCTTGATAAACCCCAAATACTTTGACAATCCCAAGAAATTATTCTCATATTCTTCCATGGTCATACTTCCCAACTTGAGTTCAAAGAAATATTGCATTTTCTTATCATAGAAGTGCTATGAAAGATACTCCTTTTGAAAAATTCTCTTGAACTTCTTCCAAGTGATCCTGCTCTCATTAATGTGCTCAACTTGCTTCAGTTGATCCCTCCACATAGAAAATTTTCCATGCAAATGTTATGTGGCAATTTTGGATTCTAGGTTAGATGAGTAGTTGCGTAACGGAAAATGCTTCTTGATTCGAAGAAACCATGCTTCAACATCATCTTGTATTTATCTTTCACAATCAAAGGATGGTGGCTTAAGCTTCATCACCTCTCCTTGCAAACTGTCCAATTCATGTCTTCTTCTTTGGTGTCTAACAATAGACACTTTTGTACTTCTTATGGAATCTTTAGATGCATGAAATTTCCTTGTTAAGTAAGGAGGTGAGTGATAATTATGATTTCTACTAGCACTTCTTGAATGAACAATTCTTTTGTAGTTATCTCTTCTTTCATGATGTTTTCCTTCTTCCTTCTGTGTTGAGTTTGATCCATTCTTTGCTTGCCTCTACAACTGATTTAGGATTTGCATCATTTGAGAATTTATTTGGTTTTTTTCTCTCATCATCTTCTCATTTTCTACTTTGTAACTCTACACTTCTATTCTCAAGCTTCTCAAAGTCTCTACTAATGTTTCTTGTTCCCCTATGCTCCTATGTCCATTTGATTTTGTATCTGCTTTACCAACACTAATATTTTGAAACTTGGCTTCTCTATCATGACTAAAGGCTCCCTCTCCTTCCTCCATGTCCCAAATATGCATTCTTATATTTAAATAATATTTTTATATCCCCTAATTCTGCAAAATGTTCAAGCAACCATTTTTTTTATAATTATCAATATTGTATAAATTTGTCAATTAATGTTATAGGTCCTTTCTCTGCTCAACTCATGAAGAATTTATATCATAATTTACCAAATTATAATAATTATAGGTTATTCTCTTCTTAAACATATTTCTAACGACTATACTCATGCCTCATTCCGACCTCTGAGATGAAATTTTTGGCTTCCTGAAAAACCATTTTTACTCCATTTGTGCATTTTCTCCACTAGTGTAATTTTATGAAAGGCCTACTTTTGTCAACTGCAGAAGAAAATATGTCAATAAATAGAGAAATTTTTTTATGATACATAGATAACAATAATTACAGGGAATTGACAAAAACTATCATATTTTCAATCTGATGCTCTAGTAAAAAACTATAGCAATCTGGAAATGACAACTTTGCCATTTTTCACCCATTTTCCAGACTTTGAATTTTTAGCAAAACTTACTATCTCTCATTCTGTGCACTTCTGGAAAATTTTCATACATCCAAATTTGTTTGTGCTAGTGAGTATATAAAATTTTAGATAAAATAAAAAAAAAAATAGTTTGTGATATGGGGTCACTTTTCCTCTAAAAATCTCAAAAATCCCCAAAAATTGGCTGAGAATAGTTGATTTTGGACTATTTCAGCATCCCCATTCCAATCCCCACATAATTTATTAAATTCCATCATATTTTATTTCCATGTATTTTTTCTAGACTCTCTCCAAGAATTTCATCTTAATCTGAACCTCTGTTAATGATCTAGACCCAAATCTTTAAAAACCACTATTTTGCAATTTATGACAAATCTAAATGGAAATGGATAATGGTCGTATCTAACACTTTTGTATATCTCCTGTCTACAGATAAAACCCAGAATTTTCATATCAATCTGACTTAATGTGCTCTAGTTATAGCTAAAATAGAAAAAATATCTCAAGACTTTTTTTTTCTAAAATTGATGGGAAATATTTCCTATGCGGAAATATACACTGTCAATCTCAAATTGAAAGAAATTTGGACCACTGATATTCCTAAATTGTTTACCCAACCATAGACCCTTCTTCTTGGCAACTGATTGCAACATGCCTCTGAATCCGACCAACCCAACCATCGACTATTGGTCGTCAACAATTTTCATTGGTGGATGAAAAATCCTTACCAATTTTTCCAACCCAACCATCGTCCATAGATGATTCTTTTTGGCTAATGTAAACACTCTTCTAACTCATCTGACCTGGACATCAATGATCGACCACTTTTGTTGTCTAACATGGCATGAAATGTGGATGCTGACATGGCATGACACATAGACTCTAACATGGCACTCTAACTAACGTGGCAAGACACATGAATGCTCATGTGGCATGACACATGGATGTTGACATGGAATGAAAAATCAACTCTCTCTTTCCTTCATTGATCATCAACCATTTCCCTTGGACAACCCAAACACCTCGCTAAATTGGCCGACACTCGATCGTTGGCCCATCGACCATCGACAATTTATCTTTCTTGATCGAAACACTTTACTAAATCAACCAACCCGAGCATCAACCCATCAACCATCAATGAATTCCCTTGGATGACCCAAAAACCTCATTGAATTGACCAACACCCTATCGTCATCCCATCAGTCATCGATGATTTCTCTTACTCGATCAGAACACTTTGCTAAATCGACTAATCTGGCCATTGACACTTTCTCTTACTTGATCAAAACTCTTTTCTAAATCAATTGACCCAACCATCATCCCATCGACCATCGACCCTTTCCCTTGGATGACCCAAACACCTTGTTGAATTGATCGACACCGGACCATCAACCCATCAACCATCCACAATTTCTGTTGGCGACCAGCACTTCATCAATCCAACTGACTCGACCATCGATCATTAGTCGTCAGAAATTTCCTTTAGCTAACTTTAACACTTAGAAAATTTTCAACCAATAGATGATTAATTTGGGCCATTGATCTTCCATTAAAAATGATCTTGGTTGTTGATTTGATCCATTTTCCAAACCCCAAAAAATGAATCTCAACCATCGATTCTTTCAACTTTTTCAACTCTAAAAACAGATCCTGGTTGTTGATCTTCCCCCTTTGAAAAACTATTAAAAATTTATAATTTTTTAAATTTACCAAAATGAATCAAGGTCGTTGATCTCGAGATCTAACATGATCTCAACCATTGATTCAACAAACTCTTCCCAATGCTACAACAACCATTAAATATGATTTTTTGACCTTGCAGGTCGAATTCATCTCTGCAACTCGGCCAATCGAAACCATTAACTTCTTATACATTTCTAGGTTATTTAAAAATTTAATCTGCTCACAAATTTTGGGGATTTCTCTCTAATTTTCCACCATCTTTCCCCAAATTCACTTAGAACAAAGTCTACAACAGAAAAATTTCCCAAATTTCCAATTTTCCTAGCCCATACCAGTCCCATGTTTGAACCAGAAGCTCTGTTACCACTCACTAACATACCCAGACACCATTAGGCTGACCACATTACCTCAAATCACACTTCAATAATTGATTTTGAATTTTGATAAAAACTAATTAATAAAGAAGCATGAAATAAATGCAATAACCACACATGCAATAATCAAGATTCATGCTAGACTTAAAAATAATTCTTAATCATGCCATGCACAAAACTAATCAAAAGGAAAACACATTCAAAATACATATCTCATAGATAATAATTAATACATGACAGAAATAAATATATAAGCAAATAAACACATGACAGAGAGAACTTATATTTAATAAAACCAATCAGCAACTGGTTACAGACCAAGAAAATTCCACCCAACCTTAGACAATGTTGTTCCAAGTTCAACACCGGGTCACCTCTGATCCAAGGCTATGAAGACACAAGTACAAGTTTAAGAGTTGATCCAAGTGGACATCGGTGGTTTCCCACCTATTCCATTGGCTCAAATTAAAATTTCCATCCTGGTAGTTCTTCTACAGGTTTTTGGGTCCCAAACTTTTGGGGTCGTTTTGAGGCCCTAAACGACATTTTTTTTACTTGGAAATTCCTGACATATCCTTGTTTGAATTTGTTGGGAAATTCTGAATGTTTACTCCTCGACTAGACCTTTCCAATGGGGTATCGAGTTCCCCAAATTAAGATCATATGAAAAAGTTACCCCTCGGGAAGTTGACGTATAAACTACCCCCCATCGGGGCCCACAAACCTTTTTGGAATTTTATCTTTTGAGGTTAGGGTTTTGGATGTTATCTGTTATATTTCTTCCTTCATGTTATTCTTAAAATAATCTAGATCAAGAGAGACACTTAGCTTCCCAAACCAGTCAAAACTCAAGATCTCATAGGTTTCTCAACACACAACAATCAAAAGTACACCAACGTTCTTCTCTCCAGCCTGCACCACCCAAAGACAATGAACCCCCTTCACTATCAAGCAATCCCTCAGGCTATCCAATTATTTCTAGGGCTCTAATGCATCTGGTCAAGAATCTCCATGTTGGGACTCTTAGGATTTGTAGTCGTGAGCAATGTTTAACACATGTCAATGCATCTCAAGCATACATGCACCCATTCATAGCTAGAATACACCAATAAATACTACATCCAAGAAATCAATGGCTTCTTTAATCAATAATTCATTCCATGTCCAAAACCAAGAACAAGAATGAATGA
>JASDQU010011174.1:250632-269523 GCA_032191745.1 Picea mariana | reverse complement strand
TGTGGTTTTCTCCCATTTGGGTTTCCACGTAAATTTTGGTGTACTGTGTTTCTGTGGATGTCTATTATGCTCTGTTGATTTATATTTCTCATTATATATTGATGATATATTTATGATGATGTTAATGATTAATTCTTCACCCCCCCTCTCAATATTCCAACATGTGTGATATTATTTGCATCCCAACATTTTATTAGTGGTCTTCCCATTTTTTCCAAGGATTATTCCCTCTTAGATTTATTCTTAGAAAACTAATATTGTTGATTTGTATTAGGACTGTTTCTATTGAAAGGAGGTTTGAATCCCTTCCTCCTCAAATCATATTTCTCTTTCTTCTCATTCTCTCAAGATTTCTGCATGGATTCTCTGCCCTTGCCTTGCTCATACAAGTACTTAACCTTCATATTGGTCTCTGTCAAAGTCCTAGACTCATCATATTGAATATTATCTTTATAAAAGTATGGAAATCCACTCAAAAACCTTTGTATATTCACCTTCGCATCCTTGATAAACCCCAAATACTTTGACAATCCCAAGAAATTATTCTCATATTCTTCCATGGTCATACTTCCCAACTTGAGTTCAAAGAAATATTGCATTTTCTTATCATAGAAGTGCTATGAAAGATACTCCTTTTGAAAAATTCTCTTGAACTTCTTCCAAGTGATCCTGCTCTCATTAATGTGCTCAACTTGCTTCAGTTGATCCCTCCACATAGAAAATTTTCCATGCAAATGTTATGTGGCAATTTTGGATTCTAGGTTAGATGAGTAGTTGCGTAACGGAAAATGCTTCTTGATTCGAAGAAACCATGCTTCAACATCATCTTGTATTTATCTTTCACAATCAAAGGATGGTGGCTTAAGCTTCATCACCTCTCCTTGCAAACTGTCCAATTCATGTCTTCTTCTTTGGTGTCTAACAATAGACACTTTTGTACTTCTTATGGAATCTTTAGATGCATGAAATTTCCTTGTTAAGTAAGGAGGTGAGTGATAATTATGATTTCTACTAGCACTTCTTGAATGAACAATTCTTTTGTAGTTATCTCTTCTTTCATGATGTTTTCCTTCTTCCTTCTGTGTTGAGTTTGATCCATTCTTTGCTTGCCTCTACAACTGATTTAGGATTTGCATCATTTGAGAATTTATTTGGTTTTTTTCTCTCATCATCTTCTCATTTTCTACTTTGTAACTCTACACTTCTATTCTCAAGCTTCTCAAAGTCTCTACTAATGTTTCTTGTTCCCCTATGCTCCTATGTCCATTTGATTTTGTATCTGCTTTACCAACACTAATATTTTGAAACTTGGCTTCTCTATCATGACTAAAGGCTCCCTCTCCTTCCTCCATGTCCCAAATATGCATTCTTATATTTAAATAATATTTTTATATCCCCTAATTCTGCAAAATGTTCAAGCAACCATTTTTTTTATAATTATCAATATTGTATAAATTTGTCAATTAATGTTATAGGTCCTTTCTCTGCTCAACTCATGAAGAATTTATATCATAATTTACCAAATTATAATAATTATAGGTTATTCTCTTCTTAAACATATTTCTAACGACTATACTCATGCCTCATTCCGACCTCTGAGATGAAATTTTTGGCTTCCTGAAAAACCATTTTTACTCCATTTGTGCATTTTCTCCACTAGTGTAATTTTATGAAAGGCCTACTTTTGTCAACTGCAGAAGAAAATATGTCAATAAATAGAGAAATTTTTTTATGATACATAGATAACAATAATTACAGGGAATTGACAAAAACTATCATATTTTCAATCTGATGCTCTAGTAAAAAACTATAGCAATCTGGAAATGACAACTTTGCCATTTTTCACCCATTTTCCAGACTTTGAATTTTTAGCAAAACTTACTATCTCTCATTCTGTGCACTTCTGGAAAATTTTCATACATCCAAATTTGTTTGTGCTAGTGAGTATATAAAATTTTAGATAAAATAAAAAAAAAAATAGTTTGTGATATGGGGTCACTTTTCCTCTAAAAATCTCAAAAATCCCCAAAAATTGGCTGAGAATAGTTGATTTTGGACTATTTCAGCATCCCCATTCCAATCCCCACATAATTTATTAAATTCCATCATATTTTATTTCCATGTATTTTTTCTAGACTCTCTCCAAGAATTTCATCTTAATCTGAACCTCTGTTAATGATCTAGACCCAAATCTTTAAAAACCACTATTTTGCAATTTATGACAAATCTAAATGGAAATGGATAATGGTCGTATCTAACACTTTTGTATATCTCCTGTCTACAGATAAAACCCAGAATTT
This sequence comes from Picea mariana, assembly GCA_032191745.1. Lineage (NCBI taxonomy): Eukaryota > Viridiplantae > Streptophyta > Pinopsida > Pinales > Pinaceae > Picea > Picea mariana. The sequence continues at coordinate 267,223 of JASDQU010011174.1, read as the reverse complement.
TCATATCAATCTGACTTAATGTGCTCTAGTTATAGCTAAAATAGAAAAAATATCTCAAGACTTTTTTTTTCTAAAATTGATGGGAAATATTTCCTATGCGGAAATATACACTGTCAATCTCAAATTGAAAGAAATTTGGACCACTGATATTCCTAAATTGTTTACCCAACCATAGACCCTTCTTCTTGGCAACTGATTGCAACATGCCTCTGAATCCGACCAACCCAACCATCGACTATTGGTCGTCAACAATTTTCATTGGTGGATGAAAAATCCTTACCAATTTTTCCAACCCAACCATCGTCCATAGATGATTCTTTTTGGCTAATGTAAACACTCTTCTAACTCATCTGACCTGGACATCAATGATCGACCACTTTTGTTGTCTAACATGGCATGAAATGTGGATGCTGACATGGCATGACACATAGACTCTAACATGGCACTCTAACTAACGTGGCAAGACACATGAATGCTCATGTGGCATGACACATGGATGTTGACATGGAATGAAAAATCAACTCTCTCTTTCCTTCATTGATCATCAACCATTTCCCTTGGACAACCCAAACACCTCGCTAAATTGGCCGACACTCGATCGTTGGCCCATCGACCATCGACAATTTATCTTTCTTGATCGAAACACTTTACTAAATCAACCAACCCGAGCATCAACCCATCAACCATCAATGAATTCCCTTGGATGACCCAAAAACCTCATTGAATTGACCAACACCCTATCGTCATCCCATCAGTCATCGATGATTTCTCTTACTCGATCAGAACACTTTGCTAAATCGACTAATCTGGCCATTGACACTTTCTCTTACTTGATCAAAACTCTTTTCTAAATCAATTGACCCAACCATCATCCCATCGACCATCGACCCTTTCCCTTGGATGACCCAAACACCTTGTTGAATTGATCGACACCGGACCATCAACCCATCAACCATCCACAATTTCTGTTGGCGACCAGCACTTCATCAATCCAACTGACTCGACCATCGATCATTAGTCGTCAGAAATTTCCTTTAGCTAACTTTAACACTTAGAAAATTTTCAACCAATAGATGATTAATTTGGGCCATTGATCTTCCATTAAAAATGATCTTGGTTGTTGATTTGATCCATTTTCCAAACCCCAAAAAATGAATCTCAACCATCGATTCTTTCAACTTTTTCAACTCTAAAAACAGATCCTGGTTGTTGATCTTCCCCCTTTGAAAAACTATTAAAAATTTATAATTTTTTAAATTTACCAAAATGAATCAAGGTCGTTGATCTCGAGATCTAACATGATCTCAACCATTGATTCAACAAACTCTTCCCAATGCTACAACAACCATTAAATATGATTTTTTGACCTTGCAGGTCGAATTCATCTCTGCAACTCGGCCAATCGAAACCATTAACTTCTTATACATTTCTAGGTTATTTAAAAATTTAATCTGCTCACAAATTTTGGGGATTTCTCTCTAATTTTCCACCATCTTTCCCCAAATTCACTTAGAACAAAGTCTACAACAGAAAAATTTCCCAAATTTCCAATTTTCCTAGCCCATACCAGTCCCATGTTTGAACCAGAAGCTCTGTTACCACTCACTAACATACCCAGACACCATTAGGCTGACCACATTACCTCAAATCACACTTCAATAATTGATTTTGAATTTTGATAAAAACTAATTAATAAAGAAGCATGAAATAAATGCAATAACCACACATGCAATAATCAAGATTCATGCTAGACTTAAAAATAATTCTTAATCATGCCATGCACAAAACTAATCAAAAGGAAAACACATTCAAAATACATATCTCATAGATAATAATTAATACATGACAGAAATAAATATATAAGCAAATAAACACATGACAGAGAGAACTTATATTTAATAAAACCAATCAGCAACTGGTTACAGACCAAGAAAATTCCACCCAACCTTAGACAATGTTGTTCCAAGTTCAACACCGGGTCACCTCTGATCCAAGGCTATGAAGACACAAGTACAAGTTTAAGAGTTGATCCAAGTGGACATCGGTGGTTTCCCACCTATTCCATTGGCTCAAATTAAAATTTCCATCCTGGTAGTTCTTCTACAGGTTTTTGGGTCCCAAACTTTTGGGGTCGTTTTGAGGCCCTAAACGACATTTTTTTTACTTGGAAATTCCTGACATATCCTTGTTTGAATTTGTTGGGAAATTCTGAATGTTTACTCCTCGACTAGACCTTTCCAATGGGGTATCGAGTTCCCCAAATTAAGATCATATGAAAAAGTTACCCCTCGGGAAGTTGACGTATAAACTACCCCCCATCGGGGCCCACAAACCTTTTTGGAATTTTATCTTTTGAGGTTAGGGTTTTGGATGTTATCTGTTATATTTCTTCCTTCATGTTATTCTTAAAATAATCTAGATCAAGAGAGACACTTAGCTTCCCAAACCAGTCAAAACTCAAGATCTCATAGGTTTCTCAACACACAACAATCAAAAGTACACCAACGTTCTTCTCTCCAGCCTGCACCACCCAAAGACAATGAACCCCCTTCACTATCAAGCAATCCCTCAGGCTATCCAATTATTTCTAGGGCTCTAATGCATCTGGTCAAGAATCTCCATGTTGGGACTCTTAGGATTTGTAGTCGTGAGCAATGTTTAACACATGTCAATGCATCTCAAGCATACATGCACCCATTCATAGCTAGAATACACCAATAAATACTACATCCAAGAAATCAATGGCTTCTTTAATCAATAATTCATTCCATGTCCAAAACCAAGAACAAGAATGAATGAGGAATAATGAATGAAGAACCAAATGTGTTGGACAGTTCATTTAGGTCGATGGAAAATTGGTTTGGTTGTTGGTTGTCCTTGATGTCAACCCTTGGAGAGTGATATTATGATATTGTATATTGATTTCCACCCTTAGTGATTGGTGTTAACCCTTGGACAAGTCTGGTAGTAAATTCTAGTAGCAAAAAGGTATGGGTAAGGAACCTAAGTTTGTTTGATCTATAATGATATGAAAATTAGTATATTTGCAGGTAAGACTATTCTAGATGGATAGTGCATGTCATTCCATTTTTGATGATATGTGGAACGTCGCATAACTCGTCACAATTAGAGATATATGTCCTTGTGAAGTTGGAGAATCCTCATGAGTTATCTAGAAGGTCAAAGAAGTCAAATTATTCTAGAAGCTCCTAGAAGAAGTTGACTAGTCAGGTGAAACTAGAGTTAATTTTGGGTTAATTTGTTTCAATAAGAAAATAATTAAAAATAAATTAATTGCAACTAGAAGTGGAAAACTTACTATTTTTGGATAAATTGGTTATAAGGGGACAAGTGGTTAGAAGTGGGTTAGCCCTAAAAGAATGAAATTGGGTTAAGTTGGTTAGAAGGTAACCCCTTGAGGAAGCTACATGGAAGTATTAATAAGAGAGCAAGGCTCTCCTATTAGGATCTATTGATCATATTGAATATATATTATTATGTGAGTCTTATTGCAGGTAATCATTGATACATCTAAAGTTACGCAAGTCTGAGGAAGCACAAAGCATTAAGGGAGAAAGTTTCGGAGTTGCAAAAATATTGAAAAAACCTAGTTTTTGAGGTGTACACAGGCTGTTGTGGAGAAGGGAAGGTGTGTATGCGGGTTGGCAGTACAATAGGGAACGTACATGTGGGAACAACCATGAAATATTGAGTTTCTAAAGATGTTAGGTTCCCAGAGTCTGAAAGCAAGCTCCCAAGAAGGTCTACAGTGATCAGGTACAATAGATCTATCTATATATTCAAAAGGTGTGTCATATTCTTATGAGTAGTTGGATATTGTTGTATACTTGAGATATGGTTATGGGAGGTTTAGGTTTTTCCCTAGAAATACTATTGGTTGTATGGTACTTATGGTATGATCTATATCTAAAGAAATACAACATTGCTATGCTTGGTATTATTCATTGGTACACCTTGTTGGTTTAAGTGTTGAGGCATTACTTGTATTTCATGGTACATGGTCGAGGGTTTTGGTTGTGAAGTAGTTGTGATGCAGTGGTGAAGTTATTTGTGTGGTTTGAGGTTTTATATCAGTGAGGGTTCGATGTCTAGTCCATGTGAGGGTTATTACACTTGTTCATGATTATACACACATGTATGGCATATGACTAGAGATACATAGATGCACTTAGTTGAGGGATATATAAGATGATGTATGAATAGGAAACAACTAAAAACAATACACAGTTTGATGTGATAGATTTAGGTTGATGTGATAGAGGCAACAAAGTGTTTGAATTTTCAGAAGGTGAAACCCTAGTTTTCAGAAGGTGTATGCATGTTGCAGTATAGAAAGGTCACGTACATAGGAAGGCTGCAGTATAGAAAGGGTGCATACATACGCATGATGCAACAGAAACAAGTCACATACTTTTTGGTATTTCTTGGTACATGTTGAGTACAGGTACAAGTTGGTTACAAGATAGTGGCATAGGTTGGTTATAGGTTGTTGGAACACATTGGTATAGGTTTACAATGATATATCTCACAGTGACAATGTGGCAGTGGCTTCAAAATCTATTTTTCATTTAACTTCAGGGCAGTTGTATGGGGCAAGGAAAGGGGGTTGTATCCTCCTTTTGGTCGGTGTCAGTGAATCAAAGGGTTGGAGCTTGAGAACTAGGTGGTTGTATCCACCTTCCGGTTGTAGCCATATAACATAGGGGGTTGTAGCCTCCTTATGGTCATAGCTAGAGAATTGGGGAGTTGGATCTTCCCTCAGGTTTTATCCTGAGAAACTAGAGGGTTAGAGCCTCCTTCCATTTGGAGCTAGAGAAATGGAATTTGGTGATTCCTTTAATGTAATTCTTAAATACATAATAAAATCATTCTGTGGTTTTCTCCTGCATTGGGTTTCCACATAAAATATTGTTGTATTGTGTATTGTGTGGTCGTGTTGATTATTGTTTATGATGCACTGATGAATGTTAATGTTAATGATGTTGTAATATATTGATGATAATAAGATTAAAATGATTGGATAAGTTAAACGAATATACATTGTGGTTAAAAGGATTAATAAGTGGTATAATTGTTCATTACTAATTCACCCCCCCTCTCAGTAATTCAACAATTGGTTTCAGAGCAGGATCCTTCAGGAAAACAATTTAACCACCAGTAGGAGATCATGGATCATGCTAGATTTGGGATACCATAGTTTAATGGTGAGAAGTATGCACTCTGGATAAATAAAATACAAACATACATGCATGCACAGGGATTCGATGTTTGGAAATCAGTGGTGGATGGATACAAATCAATAGCTACTCCTCCAACAAACAAGGATGGAAAGAAACTCGCAAAAAATCATTCAAGAGCCAAAAACGCTATATGAATTAATATTTACAAAAATTATGCACTGTGAATCCACCAAAGAGATGTGGGTCAAACTAAAGACTATCTATGAAGGAGATGAAAAGGTTAAGGAAGCCAAACTTCAAATTTTTCAGAGAAAATTTTGAACAACTGAAGATGAAAACATAACAACCTATTTTTTATGCATCAATGAGATGGTAAAGGACATCAAAGGATTGAGACATGAGATAAAGGAGTTGTTCGTCGTTAAAAAGGAATTAAGATATCTACCAATGATATTTGATTCAAAGATATCAATCCTAGAAGAAATATTGGATCTAGATACAATGACAATGGATGAGCTACATGGGATACTCATAGATTATGAGATGAGGACGAAACAAGACAATCCAGTTACAAAGGAAGTTGCATTCCAATCATCTAAGAAGAAAAAGAAAAGTAACAAGCAACAATAAAATTTAGTTCACAATAAAAATCCAAAGTCATAATGTAGCTGCAACGATAATTCAGAAGAATATTATGAAATGACAAACTTCGTAAGAAATTTGCAAAAGGGAATAGGTAAATATAAAGGTAAGCTTCCGTTGAAATGTTTTAATTGCATTAGAATTGGTCATTTTGCAAATAAGTTTCCTTATGCCAGAAATTCAGATAGTGATGAAGAGGAAGAGCCGAAGAAAAGAGATATCAAAAGGGAAACTGGAAAAACAAAAGGAAAGTCTTCAAGAAAAATCTATACTCAAGAAAAGACAGTTCTTCATCTGGTGAAGATGATGAAACCAACAATGAGTCAGAAAAGGTACTATTCATGGATAAGGAAAATTGCACAAGAAACTTTGATAGTTCAAAATAAGAAGGAAAAGTCGATCTCAGAGAAGAATTAATTAGTGCCTTAGAAGATCTAATGAATGAAAGAAAGAAAAACATGTCACTCAATAAAGAACTAAAAGTAAAAGAAACCGAGAATCTCAAATCAGAGGAAGTCAAGTGGATAATTATGAAGATGAAAGTTCAGGTTGAAGAAGATAGGAGGATTGACGAAACACTCAGAAGTTAGCTAGCAAAGAGGGAGAAGATGATTGAAAGGTTGGAAGCGGAAGCAATCACTTTAATAAATTATCTTCAAAAGGATAACATGCAGCAAGATAGCACCAATACATTGGATAATATTATCAACAATCAAAATACACACTATGACAGGTCTGGACTAGGATACAACCAAATGTAGATTGAGAAAGGTTGAAGCTCCATGACAAAAGAAAGAGAACAAAAGAGTCATGCAGAAGTTCTCAAAGGAAAGAATCATGGTCAATAGGAATTAGACATAAATGAATATAGAAGACCTTCTACATTCAAGCAACAAGGAAGCTTCAATCATGGCAACCAAAGAGAAGATCCTAATTAGCCTAGGAAGAATTATAAAAGGAACACTACAAGGAAAAACATTCACCCCCAGGTATGCAAATTTATTTTATGGCCATTTTTTTTATTTCACTAACTTTGGGCATAAGGTTTCATAGTGTAGGGCTTATAAAAGAAATAATCACATAAGGAATGCTTATGTGGCCCCACAAAATATTGAATGTTACAAATGCCACAACTATGGACACATAGCTCAAAATTGTAGAAGCATGATAAGGCCTCCCATGAAAGAAAATGTTGATGTGGGACACAAGAAGGTTTGGAGAAGAAGTCAAAAACAAGAGGAGTGGGTAAATGAAGAACAGGTCCAAGGAATTGTACTTTCAAGATTTGTACCAACACAAGAATACGATGAATTTACAGACAAAGAGGAAAGAGTTAGAATTCAAGTGGAGGATGAAGAAGACGTCAAAAATAAGGATGATGACAAAATTTAGAAAGAGAATGAAACGAGAATATGTATATACTAACGAAGAGGAAGATGACTATGCATCAGAGCGGGTATTGTTCTGAGCCATCTATCTTGGATGATCCTAGGTAATATGAATAGTAGATAGCGGGAGTCTATGCAGTAGCTGAGAAAGATGGGTCAACATTGTGGAAAATTGAGTAGAAGAGTCTTAGATAGTATGGGCAGAGATGGATTCCTAGATTGGTTTAGAGAGTGGTTCAAAGATAAAGGAACATTATCATAATGGATGATAATGACACATGAATATTTGAACGCGCATTCTTGAATTATTTTCATATATGTCAATTGATTACTCAAGGAAGAACCAATGGGAAATAACTCCAAAAAGAAGCACGTACATAAATACGTACATTTATACACAGAAACATGCAGAGAAGTCATCAAAGACAGAGAGATTTAGAAAGGAAGATCAATTGCATTGAGACGAGGAGACACACCCATAGGGGGAGATATTATTTTAACCAAGATTTATTATAATAGGTACAATGTCAGATTGAAAGGGGGGAGTTAATCCTTTGTCAAAGGTAGAAAGAGAGTAATCATAGGCATGAATACAAGGGGAACATCCCCAAGGAGAGATACTCGATTCCATTAATGTCAAAGTGGGGAATATAGAAACATTGATGAGGAGAGATGACAACTTTTCTAGGACTAAGTGTTGCCATCAATGTTTTTGTTGACATCAATGCCAAATGGGGAGATTGTTGGACAATTGGTTTAGGTTGATGGACAAGAGATTTGGATTGTTGGTTTTCATTGATGTCAACCCTTGGAGAGTGATATTGTAATATTCTAGATTAATGTCAACCCTTGGAGAAGTCTAGTAGCACAAAGGTATGGGTAAGGGACTCGAGTTTGTTTGATGTATAATTATATGAAAATTAGTATATGTGTAGGTAAGACTATTCTATATGGATAATACATGTCATTCCATTTTCGTTGATATGTGGAACGCCACATAACTCCTCATAGTTAGAGATATATGGCCTTGTGAAGTTGGAGAACCCTCATGAGTTATCTAGAAGGTCAAAGAAGTCAAATTATTCTAGAAGTGTAACATCCTTCTCTTGTGCGCACATGATTTGACTTAATATTTGAGGACACTTGCGTGCAAGTGATCCGGTTTTGTATATGGTTTTTTTTGTCGCTTATGGTTTTAGATGATGATGTTGTTGGATTATGATGTTATGTTATTTGACATCTATGTATAGATAGGTGCTATTGACGGGTTTCTCCTATGTGTGTAGGACACTCGATAGATTGAGGTTTGATGGCATCAATGGACCTCCTTGGACTATGGATCAAGTCAGGGAGTGGACTGTATATGGTTTGGGTATTTTTATTTATGCATATGTGATATATGATAGGGTATATTATTATGTTGTTTATGGATCGTTGGCAGTGTTTCGTTGATGGATGTAGGCTGACGATTTATTGCTAATCAAACTCACATAAGGAGTAAAAGGGCCATGCACAACAACCATATATTGAGGGAGAGGTGTGGTAGCATACCTGCCACAATATACTAGCACTCCTGTTGTGGCTCGAATTGTAGGTTAACAATTACCTAGTTTGAGAGATCCACGATGTCGTGAGGGCAGACTGAGAAGTCGCTCACAAAGATTCTAAGGGGTATGAAACAAGGTAGATTTCTTATTCCTTATAGGCCCTTAGTCTCTCACAAGATCGTCTGATGGACTATTGACTCCAAGGGTTGGAAAACTACCAAAATCAGTCAAAGGCGAGTGGCACCCTTGGAGCACATAGTGCATATTGAAGGGCACATCACATAAATAAAACATGAATAAAGGAGAGTGGCACCCTTGGAGCACATAGTTCATCTTGAAGGGCACGTCACAATTTTAATAGAGGTGAGTCAATGAACCTAGGTGCCTAGAAAACAATAATTTGTTTTGACATGGTCGACGTTACAATAAATATTAAATGAGTAATTTTTATTAATTATAAAATTCCCTTAAAATTTTTAAACCTAGTTGAAAATTAAGCCTAGGTCTAAATAGGGTAAGAAGACTAAAAAACTAAATAATCAATTAATAAAAGGGGGATGAAGAAAAATCAAGTTAAGAATTTAAAAGAGAAATATTTTATCTAAATATTTAATTATTGATTATGTGTGTTGGAACAGGGGCAGACCCAGGGTTCAACGCTCAAGAGTGCACCAACAAAGCCCTAACTACCGGCCCTTTCGGCAACACCTGCGAAGCAGATGAAGTCTCACCCGAGGTAGAGGCAGGGGTGGTTGCAAGACTCAGGTGTCTACAACCTTAGCTGGGACACAGATCTATGATTATATCATTTACAGAGCACTTAGCATCGATCATTCGTCAATATTCAACCCTTATTCTACTTCTCAGATAGCACAGAGCATCACGGTGTACACTCAGATCTACAGTATTTTAGTACTTAACCATAGTAACCCAGATTAGATCTAGTAGATCAGCACTAAGCATCCTCAAACACATTCGATCTAACAATCATATATATCTAAGAATCACAGAGCATAAGTGGATATATCAAAGCACATAGCATAAGCAAAAACACATTGAATCAAAGAATAGAGCATAACACACAGATTTACGTGGTTCACCCCCACCCTGGGGCTACACCCACAAGATCTTCTTATTTATTATCGTCTTCAATATTTTACAAGCACAAAGCCTCCAAAACCCTTCTTCGCATATGACAGAATATCTATGCAGCTCGCTAGATCCTTCTTTCTTGTGTTACAACACTTAGCTTTCTATAGCAATCTCATAGTAACTTTCACTTAGCCTTGCAAGCCTTACACAGTTCACACAGAGCACTTATTCAGCATCACATAGATGCACTACCAATTGCACTAAGCAATCACATCTACTACTTCTTACATTTCCTATCCTTCTATTTATACATTACAAAAGTGGGCCTAATCATGGGTAAACCCACGAGCCAACATCCCTTTCCCATTACATTAACCCAAACCCTAAAAGGGCCCAAAAGTGGACTGAGATCCTGTGATCTCTGCTTCACCTGGCACTCCATCTTTGACAGGTTGTTGAAGCCCAAAAATAGTCAAATATGACAAAGTGCTCCTCAAAACTTGGTCAAGGGCCAACAGGCCCCCAACACTCACCTGTGACGTGTCCCGAGTCACTCTGGTATGATCAATTCCACCTCAAATTCCTCGAGCTTGGCTCAAGCTACTTCAACATGCTACAGTGCGACAACCTCTGCTTAGTGAACTCCTGGATCACTGCGTCATTTACTGACCCTTCTAGGCGTTGCTCTGTGGTGATGACAACATGTTCAAGCTCGGCTCCCTGGCTTTCAACTTCAATGAACAGTTGGCATTCCTTTTCTTGGATTGGTTGAAGTCATTGGGAGACTTCCATCACTTTACTTTACAGCATGTGCACCTATTGTTGGGTGGTGCATTGTTCTGGAAATCTCTTCATTCTTTCGACTAGGGTCAAGGCCTTCAGTTGCTCCTGTAGTGTATCTGTGTGCTGCTTTGCTTCTTGGATTTGTGCCTCTAATGCCTGCAACTCTAGATTCTCTGTGAGGTTCTCATAAGTCTGGGTACTTCTAGCACTCAACTGCTTGCATTCCAAGGCAAAGGTTTTTAATCGACCAACTGCGCTACGGGTAGTTGCCTCCCTTAGGTCTCTTATTTCTTGAGAAGTCTCGGGCACGATACGAAGTTCAAGATCTGCGATGCACTGCTGAAGTTGTTGGATTACTTCTTCAAGTTGTGCCACCTGCTGTGGGACATTTTCTTCAATATTCACTTTTATGATTGTCACAGAGCAAAGTGCTTTGTGAACCCTTTCCTGTACTTCAAGTTGCTCTACTAGCAACTAGTTCTTGCTCTATTGTAACTGGGTTTTTTCCTCATCCCACTTCGCTTGCAGGGCAAGATTTTCCCATTCTTCCTTACTCTATTGTTCTAGAATTGCGCTATGTACTTGTGTCAAAGCCTGGGTGGCTTGCGTTGTGTCTTCTTGAGCTTGTCGAAGGCAAGCGTCGGCTTTATCGACGATCTGGTGTAATTCGGTGGGCTTGTCGCCTGTTCCTACTATTCCAATTGTCAAGGGCGCAATAGAAACTACTCGACTAGACTGGAGTGCCTACTGCAGTTCTTGAAGTTCACCCTTGATTCAGTTGAATACCTCCTCCTACTTCACTTCTTGATTTTCTGCGATCTCTAGTGAAGCATCATTCAGCGCCACGATTAATATGTCAAAGTCGTCCAGTGTGAGGGTAGTCTTAAACGTAGCCCGGGTGGCCTTAGTTTTCTTTCCGGATGAGGATTTTGGTGGGGTAATATTCCTTTCCTTAGAGGGATCCTCCTCCTCTCTAGGCGGAGTAACCGCACCTTTTTTTTTCTCAACTTCTGTGCCACCTAGTTCTTCACCATCACCTCCCTACGCAGGTGAGATCGAAGTAGTCTTCGTGGATATGCTATGGACATATTGAACTTCATCATCATTTTAAGTCTTTCTCAGTCTAGGTGTATCTGGCATAGCTTCAGGGCTATCCACGCTGGACATTTCTGTGGGGTCCACTGCAACAAGGAGGTTCACCGACCATTCCTTGGTAATCTGCTCCAAGTCTTCTTCTGTCAACTTGTAGGACGACTGGAGGTGTTGTTTGTTCTCATCAGTGTGCACTGTGATATAGGTGAAGTGGCGGTCTACGCTGAATTTTATCAAAGTTCTAAACCTATGAAGTGTGTTTGGGGTGAGGCGCGGTGTAGACTAGATTGCATTCTTCAATTGGTTGTAATAGGCATGGAAGACGGCATTGGACTACCACTGCTTGTTCATGTCGCTGGAGTACCACACTGTACAGAACTTTGCGGCCAGTGGTTCGAAGTGTTCAATCTCCAAAAAAGTGGCACCTTCTAGTATCTCCTAGGCGATGAAAGCCATTAGTATGAGCAACCAACTAAAGTGGAACTCATACCCTTGGTCTTGTGCTTCTCTGCAATCAAGATCTAGATGGTTTACAAGGTATTGCACCTAGTTCATATGTAGTCCCTCGGTGCACTTCCCTGTGAGGTCAAATATGAATCCAATCACTTGTGTTGGTCTGTTCTTGCAAACTAGCTTGCTTGCGNTTGTATATTTCTTGAGCAGCCCAACACGATGTAGATCTAGATGGTTTACAAGGTATTGCACCTAGTTCATATGTAGTCCCTCGGTGCACTTCCCTGTGAGGTCAAATATGAATCCAATCACTTGTGTTGGTCTGTTCTTGCAAACTAGCTTGCTTGCGATCAGCTGATAGTCAAGGCGCACTACGCCACTCTGGATAGAGGCTACCTTGTAGCCTCAAGTTCCTTTCTCAACATCGCCATAAGTTTCTTTTATCCTTTGCACTAGTGCTCAGTCTGAGGTCTTTCTAGGGTAAAACTCGTGTGGGTTAGGGCCTTGTATACTAAGTCCTATGATCCGATTGATCAAGGTCGGATCCCTAATGATGCGGCAGTCCAACCATAAGTATCCTCTATGGTAGTAGGACAGTAACAACTTGACACATGCGTTGAATTCCTAGTGTCTGCCGAAGTGCGGGATCTTCATTACATTAAGCAGTGTGGACTGCGCGAGGTTCTGGGTCCATAAATGCAAGACAATCTTAGAATTCTTTCCTTTGGTTCTGGTTAAGTACTTATGCGGGGATAACATGCGGTAAACTTTACGATATCCAAGATTAAAATCACTAAATTTCAGTGCTGCGAGCTTATCTTGGTCAGGACGAACTGAGTGGACCCCTTTCGAAAGGTACGCGGTGATCAAAGTGTACTCAAAGTCTTGAGGTACACTGTCAAGGTTGATGGTACTGCTTAGAGGTGGTGTGTAAGTAGGTAGAATGCATGGGATAAGCTTGGCATTTGCGATGTCAACCCTATGCTTGGTTTGTTTCTCATCGGTTAGCCTGGATGGACCAGAGTGAGCAGTGGAAGGGGAGGCTTGAAATCATCTCATTGATGATGCTTGGACTCCTGTGGATAATCCTTGCTCTGACATGGCTCTCTCAGTCATTAAGTCAATCAAAACTTCTTCAACTAATTTCTCAGTAGCGCTGAGTTTGTTCGACATACAAGCTTGGGTCGACTAGCTCGAGTGTGAAATGAATTCAGAGACTACCATGAACGGTATGGGAATAAGGCAATGATCACAAGGTGAAGTAATCTAAAGTTTAGGGATCAAATTCTCACTTAGAAAAAAGTATTCTCGGTGCGTGGCATGACAGACTAAGTAGGGAAACTTAGCAACAGTCTACTTGCAATGGGTATGAGGCTGCATTAACTTATGTTCTTTCCATTATGGTGCGGTCAAATGGTCTAGTGGCGAGCCATAAATATTTTCCGACCCATTAGGAGGGGCATTCGAACAGTTATATTGGCTTCCAACGACTATATTACTTCACCTCGGCGAAGTAGCATATGTCGTTGTTCTGATATCCCAACGAAGCTCCAATTTTGCAAAGTGTCTTGCTGCGAGGTACCCTCTGGGATCTTCTATAATTTTTCAATCTTAGCCTTCTTATTACTTATCTTTCTAGCCTTCTTTCTAGTGAGCTTCATTTCGATGATTCTCTTCAAATTTTGATTCTTATTTTCCTCGGACATAGTCACTTCGTGCTGGTGAGATTCTCTCCTAGGGTTTAGGTATATCACTTATTCTTTGTCTGGGGTAGAAATTTTAGCCTTTTGTGTAGCTTTGGCCTCGACATATGGGATTCTAGTGTTAGATGGCTTAGAGCAGTTCTCTTGTTCTTCTATCAACTGTGCAATCCTTTTAGTCATGAAATCTTTTAACTCTTGTCTCTGTTGTTCTAAAACCTCTTCTTATTCCTTCTTTCTGGCTTGATCTCTTTCAATCCAAGGTTTTCCAAGTAGCATAGTAAACAAGGTGTCGTCCTCAATGAATTTGATAATATCAAAATCTTCTTTTGTAAAAGTTCCATTGACTTTCATAGGTGTCTGAGCGAGTTTTCCACATAACATCATTAGTTTTCCTCTTAATAGTCCTATTCCTCCCAACGAAGGAATCATGGCAGGCTTCCCTATAGCTTCCCAAGTTCTTTCTGGCATAATGTTCACTTGTGTTTCTTCATCAAGAATACAGTCAATGTCGAAGTCCCCTATTCTTGCTTCGACTTGCTCCTTTTCTTTGAAGATCTCTGGTAATCAGACATCTTTATGTTCCTTCAGGGTTTCTTTCATCTCTATTAATAATTTCTCTGATTCTTACTGAGTTTCTTCCTTTTCTGGAACTGCCTTATGGCCTTCTTGATTCAGATTTATCCTTTCAAGCTTAGTGATCATTCTAGGGAAATCCAATACCTCATGGTCCCTAGCTTTGCAAGAGAGACAACTAGGTCTTCTACCAGGGCATTCCTTAGCTAGATGGCCCGGTTTTCTGCATCTCTAACATAGGATTAATCCTCGCTTTCTTTTAAATGATCCCAAGCCTCTTCTATACTGCACACTAGAATCGTGATAGCTAACCCACAGAAAATTATTTCTAGGATCCTGCATCCGTTTGTTAGTCCAGACATTCTTTCTATGCATAGGTATAACATATCTATCATTATACTTATCAGATCTATTCATATCAAACTTTGTTTCATCTATTAATGCCCTAGTTTTTAAGCTAGGACAAAATCTATCAAAAATACCTAGATCCATGCTCTAGAAACAAAAACAATTCACTTATATTACTTCTACAGAGCACAAAGCTTCCAGATCTAAGAACTTTTGACTATTCTTACCTTTATTAGAGCACAAAGATAACAGATCTTACCTCTTTTCTGCAGATCTGACCTCTTTCTTTCAGAAATTTCCACTTTTACTTTTCTTAGAGCACAAAGCGTTCAGATCTTGCTCCTTTTCTTCAGATCTGATCTTCCTTTCTTCAGATCTGACCTTATTCCTGGCACAAAGCTTCACAGGTCGGGTAAAAAGATGTACACTAGGGAAACAAATCTACGCACAGATCTTTCTTTTGCATAAATTTTCTTCTTCCTCAATTCCCAGCAATCAAAGTTTCATGTCCCGGCAACAGAGCCATTCGTTGGCACAGGGGCAGACCCAGGGTTCAACACTCAAGAGCGCACCAACAAAGCCCTAACTACCAGCCCTTTCGGAAACACCTACGAAGTAGATGAAGTCTCACCCGAGGTAGAGGAAGGGGTGGTTCCAAGAATGAGGTGTCTACAACCTTAGCTGGCACACAGATCTTTGATTATATCATTTACAGAGAACTTATCATCGATCATTCATCAATATTCAACCCTTATTCTACTTCTCAGATAGCACAGAGGATCGCGGTGTACACTCAGATATACAGTATTTCATTACTTAACCATAGTAACCCAGATCTGATCCAGTAGATCAGCACAAAGCATCCTCATACACATAAGATCTAACAATCATATATATCTAAGAAGCACAAAGCATAAGTGGATATATCAAAAAACATATCATAAGCAAAAACACATTGAATCAAAGCACAAAGAATAACACACAGATTTACATGGTTCACCCCCACCATGGGGCTACGTCCACAAGATCTTCTTCCTTATTATCGTCTTCAATCTATTACAAGCACAAAGCCTCCAAAACCCTTCTTCGCATAGGATAGAATATCTGCACATCTCGCTAGATCCTTCTTCCTTGCGTTACAACACTTAGCTTTCTAGAGAAACCTCACAGTAACTTGCACTTAGCCTTGCAAGCCTTACACAGTTCACACAGAGCACTTATTCAACATCACATAGATGCACTACCAATTGCACTAAGTAATCACATCTACTACTTCTTACATTTCCTATCCTTCTATTTATACATTACAAAAGTGGGCCTAATCGTGGGTAAACCCACGGGCCGACATCCCTTTCCCATTACATTAACCCAAAACCCTAAAAGGGCCCAAAAGTGGACCGAGATCCTGTGATCTTGGGTTCACTTGGCACTCCATCTTTGGAAGGCTATTGAAGTCCAAAAACGGTCAAATATGACCAAGTGTTCCTCAAAACTTGGTCAAGGGCCAACAATGTGCAAGACATGACAAATTGGAACTTACACAATAAAGGAAATGAATGTAAAAAGGAATGTGGAAACATAGAAATGAATCTAGTATAGTCTAACTAAAGAACTTGTTGATACTGAGAGGGGGGTAAATCAGTATCAAGTACAATTTAAAACATTTTTCAGCTTATACTTAAACCATTCAATTATATCCAATGAGAAATGAACAATAGTATAAGAGTTACACCAATACACCACAATACACCATGCACAATATATGAGAA
>JASDQU010011174.1:223497-250082 GCA_032191745.1 Picea mariana | reverse complement strand
CACCCTTAGTGATTGGTGTTAACCCTTGGACAAGTCTGGTAGTAAATTCCAGTAGCAAAAAGGTATGGGTAAGGAGCTTAAGTTTGTTTGATCTATAATCATATGAAAATTAGTATATTTGCAGGTAAGACTATTCTAGATGGATAGTACATGTCATTCCATTTCTGATGATATGTGGAACATCGCATAACTCATCACAGTTAGAGATATATGTCCTTGTGAAGTTGGAGAATACTCATGAGTTATCTAGAAGGTCAAAGAAGTCAAATTATTCCAGAAGCTCCTAGAAGAAGTTGACTAGTCAAGTGGGTGAAACTAGAGTTAATTTTGGGTTAATTTGTTTCAATAAGAAAATAATTAAAAATAAATTAATTGCAACTAGAAGTGGAGAACTTACTATTTGTGTATAAAGTGGTTATAAGGGGACAAGTGGTTAGAAGTGGGTTAGCCCTAAAAGAATGAAATTGGGTTAGGTTGGTTAGAAGGTAACCCCTTGAGGAAGCTACATGGAAGTATTAATAAGAGAGAAAGGCTCTCCTATTAGGATCTATTGAGCATATTGAATATATATTATTATGTGAGTCTTATTGCAGGTAATCATTGATACATCTAAAGTTACGCAAGTCTGAGGAAGCACAAAGCGTTAATGAAGAAAGTTTTGGAGTTGCAAAAATATTGAAAAAACCTATTTTTTGAGGTGTACACGGGCTGTTGTGGAGAAGGGAAGGTACGTATGTGGGTTGGTAGTACAATAGGGCATTTACATGTGGGAACAACCATGAAATCTTGAGTTTCTAAAGATGTCAGGTTCTCAGAGTCTGAAAGCAAGCTCCCAGGAAGGTCTACAGTGATTAGGTACAATAGATCTATCTATATATTCAAAAGGTGTGTCATATTCTTATGAGTAGTTGGATATTGTTGTATACTTGAGATATGGTTATGGGAGGTTCAGGTTTTTCCCTAGAAATACTGTTGGTTGTATGGTACTTATGGTATGAGCTATATCTAAAGAAATGCAACACTGTTATGCTTGGTATTATTCATTGGTACACCTTGTTGGTTTAAGTGTTCAGGCATTACTTGTATTTCATGGTACATGGTCGAGGGTTTTGGTTGTGAAGTAGTTGTGATGCGATGGTGAAGTTATTTGTGTGGTTTGAGGTTTCATATCAGTGAGGGTTCGATGTCTAGTCCATGTGAGGGTTATTACACTTGTTCATGATTGTACACACATGTATGGCATATGACTAGAGATACATAGATGCACTTAGTTGAGGGATATATAAGATGATGTATGAATAGGGAACAACTACAGACAATACACAGTGACAGATTTTAGGTTGATGTGATAGAGGCAACAAAGTGTTTGAATTTTCAAAAAAGGTGAAACCCTAGTTTTCAGAAGGTGTATGCATGTTGCAGTATAGAAAGGCAATGTACATATGAAGGCTGCAGTATAGAAAGGGTGCATACATACGTGTGATGCAACACAAACAAGTCACATACTTTTTGGTATTTCTTGGTACAGGCTGAGTAAAGGTACAAGTTGGTTACAATATAGTGGCA
Organism: Picea mariana; assembly: GCA_032191745.1. Lineage (NCBI taxonomy): Eukaryota > Viridiplantae > Streptophyta > Pinopsida > Pinales > Pinaceae > Picea > Picea mariana. The sequence continues at coordinate 248,516 of JASDQU010011174.1, read as the reverse complement.
TAGGTTGGTTATAGGTTGTTGGCACATATTGGTATAGGTTTACAGTGATATATCTCACAGTGACAATGTGGCAGTGGCTTCATAATCTATTTTTCATTTAACTTCAGGGCAGTTGTATGGGGCAAGGAAAGGGGGTTGTATCCTCCTTTTGGTCGGTGTCAGCGAATCAAAGGGTTGGAGCTTGAGAACTAGGTGGTTGTATCCACCTTCCGGTTGTAGCCAGATAACATAGGGGGTTGTAGCCTCCTTATGGTCATAGCTAGAGAATTGGGGAGTTGGAGCTTCCCTTAGGTTTTATCCTGAGAAACTAAGGGGTTAGAGCCTCCTTCCATTTGGAGCTAGAGAAATGGAATTTGGTGATTCCTTTAATGTAATTCTTAAATACATAAGAAAATCATTCTGTGGTTTTCTCCTGCATTGGGTTTCCACATAAAATATTATTGTATTGTGTATTGTGTGGTTGTGCTGATTATTGTTTATGATGCACTGATGAATGTTAATGTTAATGATGTTGTAATATATTGATGATGATAAGATGAAAATGATTGGATAAGTTAAACGAATATACATTGTGGTTAAAAGGATTAATAAGTGGTATAATTTCTCATTACTAATTCAACCCCCCCCCCTCTCAGTAATTCAACAATTGGTTTCAGAGAAGGATCCTTCAGGAAAACAATTTAACCACCGATAGGAGATCATGGATCATGCTATATTTTGGATACCATAGTTTAATGGTGAGAATTATGCACTCTGGATAAATAAAATACAAACATATATGCATGCACAGGGATTCAATGTTTGGAAATCAGTGGTGGATGGATACAAAGCACTAGCTGCTCCTCCAACAGACAAGGATGGAAAGAAACTCGCAAAAAATCATTCAAGAGCCAAAAACGCTATTTAGAATGGTGTATATGAATTAATATTTACAAAAATTATGCACTGTGAATCCACCAAAGAGATGTGGATCAAACTAAAGACTATCTATGAAGGAGATGAAAAGGTTAAGGAAGCCAAACTTCAAATTTTTCAGAGAAAAGTTTGAACAAATGAAGATGAATGAAGATGAAAACATAGCAACCTATTTTTTATGCATCGATGAGATGGTAAACGACATCAAAGGATTGAGAGATGGGATAAAGGAGTTGTTCGTGGTTAAAAAGGCATTAAGATCTCTACCAATGATATTTGATTCAAAGATATCAATCCTAGAAGAAATATTGGATCTAGATACAATGACTATGGATGAGCTACATGGGATACTCATAGATTATGAGATGAGGATGGAACAAGACAATCTAGTTACAAAGGAAGTTGCATTCCAATCATCTAAGAAGAAAAAGAAAAGTAACAAGCAACAATAAAATTCAGTTCACAATAAAAATCCAAAGTCAGAATGTAGTTGCAACGATAATTCAGAAAAAGATTATGAAATGACAAACTTCGTAAGAAATTTGCAAAAGGGAATAGGTAAATATAAAGGTAAGCTTTCGTTGAAATGTTTTAATTGCATTAGAATTGGTCATTTTGCAAATAAGTTTCCTTATGCCAGAAATTCATATAGTGATGAAGAGGAAGAGCCGAAGAAAGAAAAGAGATATCAAAAGTGAAACTGGAAAAACAAAAGGAAAGTCTTCCAGAAAAATCTATACTCAAGAAAAGACAGTTCTTCATCTGGTGAAGATGATGAAACCAACAATGAGTCAAAAAAGGTACTATTCATGGCTAAGGAAAATTGCACAAGAAACTCTGATAGTTCAAAATATGAAGGAAAAGTCAATCTCAGAGAAGAATTAATTAGTGCCTTAGAAGATCTAATGAATGAAAGAAAGAAAAACATGTCACTCAATAAAGAACTAAAAGTAAACGAAACCAAGAATCTCAAATCAGAGGAAGTCAAGCGGATAATTACGAAGATAAAAGTTCAGGTTGAAGAAGATAGGAGGATTGAAGAAACACTCAGAAGTCAGCTAGCAGAGAGGGAGAAGATGATTGAAAGGTTGGAAGTGGAAGAAATCACTTTAATAAATTATCTTCAAAAGGATAACATGCAGCAAGATAGCACCAAGACATTGGATAATATCATCAACAATCAAAAGACATACTATGACAGGTTTGGACTAGGATACAACCAAATGTAGACTGAGAAAGGTTGAAGCTCCATGACAAAAGAAATAGAACAAAAGAGTCATGCAGAAGTTCTCAAAGGAAAGAATCATGGTCAATAGGAATTAGACATAAATGAATATAGAAGACCTTCTGCATTCAAGCAACAAGGAAGCTTCAATCATTACAACCAAAGAGAAGATCCTAATCAGCCTAGGAAGAATTACAAAAGGACTACACTACAAGGAAAAACATTCACCCCCAGGTATGCAAATTTATTTTATGGCCATTTTTTTTATTGCACTAACTTTGGACATAAGGTTTCATATTGTAGGGCTTATGAAAGAAATAATCAGCTAAGGAATGCTTATGTGGCCCCACAAAATATTGAATGTTACAAATGCCACAACTATCGACACATAGCTCGAAATTGCAAAAGCATGATAAGGTCTTCCATGAAAGAAAATGTTGATGTGGGACACAAGAAGGTTTGGAGAAGAAGTCAAAAACAAGAGGAGTAGGTATATGAAGAACAGGTCCAAGGAATTGTACTTTCAAGATTTGCAGCAACACAAGAACACGATGAATTTATAGACAAAGAGAAAAGAGTTAGAATTCAAGTGGAGGATGAAGAAGACGTAAAAAATAAGGATGATGACAAAATTTAGAAAGAGAATGAAATGAGAATATGTATATACTAACGAAGAGGAAGATGACTATGCATCAGAGTGGGTATTGTTTTGATCCATTTATCTTGGATGATCCCAGGTAATATGAATAGTAGATAGCGGGAGTCTATGCAGTAGCTGAGACATATGGGTCGACATTGTGGAAAATTGAGTAGAAGATTCTTAGATAGTATGGGCAGAGATGGATTCCTAGATTGGTTGGATTACAAGATTGGTTTAGAGAGTGGTTCAGAGATAAAGGAACATTATCATAATGGATGATAATGACACATGAATATTTGAATGCGTATTCTTGAATTATTTTCATATATGTCAATTGATTACTCAAGGAAGCACCAATGGGAAATAACTCCAAAAAGAAGCAGGTACGGGAATACCTACATTGATCTACACAGAAAGAGAGATTTAGAAAGGAATATCAAGAGCATAGAGACAAGGAGACACACCCATAGGGGCAGATATTATTTTAACCAAGATTGGTTATAATAGATACAATGTCAAATCGAAAGGGGGGAGTTAATCCTTTGTCAAAGGTAGAAAGAGAGTAATCATAGGCATGAATACAAGGGGAACATCCCCAAGGAGAGATACTTGATTCCATTAATGTCAAAGTGGGGAATATAGAAACATTGATGAGGAGAGATGACAGTTTTTCTAGAACTAAGTGTTTCCATCAATGTTGTTGTAGACATCAATGCCAAAGGGGGAGATTGTTGGACAATTGGTTTAGGTTGATGGACAAGTGATTTGGATTGTTGGTTTTCATTGATGTCAACCCTTGGAGAGTGATATTGTGATATTCTAGATTAATGTCAACCCTTGGAGAAGTCTGGTAGTGAATTTCGGTAGCACAAAGGTATGGGTAAGGGACTCGAGTTTGTTTGATGTATAATTATATGAAAATTAGTATATGTGTAGGTAAGACTATTCTATATGGATAATACATGTCATTCCATTTTCGTTGATATGTGGAACGCCACATAACTCCTCATGGTTAGAGATATATGGCCTTGTGAAGTTGGTGAACCCTCATGAGTTATCTAGAAGGTCAAAGAAGTCAAATTATTCTAGAAGTGTAACATCCTTCTCTTGTGCACACATGATTCGACTTAATATTTGAGGACACTTGCGTGCAAGTGATCCGGTTTTGTATATGGGTTATTTTGTCGCTTATGGATTTAGATGATGATGTTGTTGGATTTTGATGTTATGTTATTTGACATCTATGTATAGATAGGTGCTATTCACGGGTTTCTCCTAAGTGTTTAGGACACTCGATAGATTGAGGTTGTGATGGCATCAATGGACCTCCATGGACTCTGGATCGAGTCAGGGAATGGAGTGTATATGGTTTGGGTATTTTTATTTATGCATATGTGATATATGATAGGGTATATTATGATGTTGTTTATGGATCGTTGGCAGTGTTTCATTGATGGATGTAGGCTGACGATTTCTTGCTAATCAGACTCACATAAGGAGTAAAGGGGCCATGCATAACAACCATATATTGAGGGAGAGGTGTTGTAGTAGACCTGCCATAATCTACAAGCACTCCTGTTGTGGCTCAAATTGTAGGTTAATGATTACCTAGTTTGAGAGATCCACGATGTCATGAGGGAAGACTGAGAAGTCGCTCACAAAGATTCTAAGGGGCATGAAACAAGGTAGGGTCCTTATTCCTTATAGGCCCTTAGTCACTCACAAGATCATCTGATGCACTATTGACTCCAAGGGTTGGAAAACTACCAAAATCAGTCAAAGGCGAGTGGCACCCTTGGAGAACATAGTGCGTATTGAAGGGCATGTCACATAAATAAAACATGAATAAAGGAGAGTGGCACCCTTGGAGCACGTAGTGCATCTTGAAGGGCACGTCGCAATTTTAATAAAGGTGAGTCAATGAACCTAGGTGCCTAGAAAACAATAATTTGTTTTGACATGGTCAACCTTACAATAAATATTAAATGAGTATTTTTTATTAATTATAAAATTCCCTTAAAAATTCTAAACCTAGTTGAAAATTAAGCCTAGGTCTAAATAGGGTAAGAAGACTAAAAAACTAAATAATCAATTAATAAAAGGGGGATGAAGAAAAATCAAGTTAAGAATTTAAAAGAGAAATATTTTATCTAAATATTTAATTATTGATTATGTGTGTTGGAACAAGGGCAGACCCAGGGTTCAATGCTCAAGAGTGCACCAACAAAGCCCTAACTACCGACTCTTTCGGCAACACCTGGGAAGCCGATGAAGTCTCACCCAAGGTAGAGGTAGGGGTGGTTGCAAGACTCAGGTGTCTACAACCTTAGCTGGGACACAGATCTTTAATTATATCATTTATAGAGCACTTAGCATCGATCATTCGTCAATATTCAACCCTTATTCTACTTCTCAGATAGCACAGAGCATCACAGTGTAACTCAGATCTATAGTATTTCAGTACTTAACCATAGTAACCCAGATCAGAGCCAGTAGATCAGCACTAAGCATCCTCATACACATTCGATCTAACAATCATATATATCTAAGAATCACAGAGCATAAGTGGATATATCAAAGCACATAGCATAAGAAAAAACACATCGAATCAAAGAACAGAGCATAACACACATATTTACGTGGTTCACCCCCACCCTGGGGCTATGCTCACAAGATCTTCTTCTTTATTATTGTCTTCAATCTGTTACAAGCACAAAGCCTCCAAAACCCTTCTTCGCATAGGAAAAAATATCTGCATAGCTTGCTAAATCCTTCCTCCTTGTGTTACAACACTTAGCTTTCTATAGAAACCTCACAGTAACTTGCACTTAGCCTTGCAAGCCTTACACAGTTCACACAGAGCACTTATTCAACATCACATAGATGCACTACCAATTGCACTAAGCAATCACATCTACTACTTCATACATTTCCTATCCTTCTATTTATACATTACAAAGGTGGGCCTAATCATGGGTAAACCCATGAGCCAACATCCCTTTCCCATTACATTAACCCAAAACCCTAAAAGGGCCCAAAAGTGGACCGAGATCCCGTGATCTCTGCTTCACCTGGCACTCCATCTTTGACAGGTTGTTGAAGCCCAAAAATGGTCAAATATGACAAAGTGTTCCTCAAAACTTGGTCAAGGGCCAACAGGCCCCCAACACTCACCTGTGACGCGTCCCGAGTCACTCTAGTCTGATCAATTCCACCTCGAATTCCTCGAGCTTGGCTCGAGATACTTCAACCTGCTACAGTGTGACAACCTCTTGCTTAGTGAACTCCTAGATCACTACGTCGTTTACTGGCCCTTCCAGGCATTGTTCTGCAGTGATGACAACATGTTCAAGCTCGGTTCCCTGGATTTCAACTTCAGTGAACAGATGGCATACCTTTTCTTGGATCGGTTGAAGTCATTAGGAGACTTCCATCACTTTACTTTGCAGCGTGTGTACCTGTTGTTGGGCGGTGTATTGTTCTGGAAATCTCTTCATTCTTTCGACTAGGGTCAACGCCTTCAGTCGCTCCTGTAGCGTATCTGCGTGCTGCTTTGCTTCTTGGATTTGTGCCTCCAATGCCTGCAACTATAGATTCTCTATGAGGATCTCATAAGTCTGGGTACTTCTAGCACTCAATTGCTTGCATTCCAAGGCAAAGGTTTTTAATCGAACAACTGCGCTACAGGTAGTTGCCTCCCTTAGGTCTCTTATTTCTTGAGGAGTCTCGGGCACAGTAGGAAAAAGATCTGTGATGCACTGCTGAAGTTGTTGGATTACTTCTTCAAGTTGTGCCACCTACTATGGGACACGTTCTTCAATATTCACTTCTATGACCATCACAGAGCAAAGTGATTTGTGAACCCTTTCCTATACTTCAAGTTGCTCTTCTAGCAACTGGTCCTTGCTCTATTGTAACTGGGTTTTTTCCTCATTCCACTTCGCTTGCAGGGCAAGATTTTCTCATTCTTCCTTACTCTATTGTTCTATAATTGCGCTCTGTACTTGTGTCAAAGCCTGGGTGGCTTGCATTGTGTCTTCTTGAGCTTGTCGAAGGAAAACATCAACTTTATTGATGATCTGGTGTAATTTGGTGGGCTTGTCACCTGTTCTTGCTATTCCAATTGTCAAGGGCACAATAGAAACTGCTCAACTAGAATGGAGTACCTGCTGCAATTCTTGAAGTTCACCCTTGATTCAGCTGAATACCTCCTCCTGCTTCACTTCTTGCTTTTCTACGATCTCTAGTGAAGCATCATTCAGCACAGTGATTAATAAGTCGAAGTCATCTGGTGTGAGGGTAGTCTTAAACGTAGCCCGGGTAGCCTTAGTTTTCTTTCGGGATGAGGACTTTGGTGGGGTAATCTTCCTTTTCTTAGAGGGATCCTCCTCCTCTCTAGGCAGAGTAACCTCGCCTTTTTTTTTCTCAACTTATGTGCCACCTAGTTCTTCACCATCACCTCCCTGCGCAGGTGAGATCGAAGTAGTATTTGTGGATATGCTATGGACATCTTGAACTTCATCATCCTTTTTAGTCTTTCTCGGTCCAGGTGTATCCGGCATAGCTTCAAGTCTATCCATGCTAGACATTTCTGTGGGGTCCACTGCAACAAGGAGGTCCGCCGACCATTCCTTGGTAATCTTCTCCAAGTCTTCTTCTGTCAACTTGTAGTACGACTGGAGCTGTTGTTTGTGCTCATCAGCGCGCACTATGATATAAGTGAAGTGGTGGTCCATGCTGAATTTTATCAAAGGTCTAAGCCTATGAAGTGTGTTTGGGGTGAGGCGCAATGTAGACTGGATTGAATTCTTTAATTGGTTGTAATAAGCATGGAAGATGGCATTAGACTTCCACTGCTTGTTCATGTTGCTGGAGTACCACAAAGTACAGAACTTTGTGGCCAGTGGTTCAAAGTGTTCGATCTCCAAAAAAGTGGCACCTTCTAGTATCTCCCAGGCAATGAAAGCGATTAGTATGAGCAACCAACTAAAGTGGAACTCATACCCTTGGTCTTGCGCTTCTCTGCAATCAAGATCTAGATGGTTTACAAGGTATTGCGCCTAGTTCTTATGTAGTCCCTCGGTGCACTTCCCTGCGAGGTCAAATATGAATCCAGTCACTTGTGTTGGTCTATTCTTGTGAACTAGCTTTCTCGCGATCAGCTGACAGGCAAGGCACATTTCGCCACTTTGGATAGAGGCTACCTTGTAGCCTCACGTTCCTTTCTTGAAATTGCCATAAGTTTCTTTTATCCTCTGCGCTAGTGCTCGGTCTGAGGTATTTCCAGGGTAAAACTCGTGTGGGTCAGAGTCTTGCATACTAATTCCTATGATCCGATTGATCAAGGTCGGATCCCCAGTGATGCAGCAGTCCAACCATAAGTATCCTCCATGGTAGCAGGACAACAACAACTTGACACATGTGTTGACTTCCTGGTGTCTGTCGAAGTGTAGGATCTTCATTACATTAAGTAGTGTGGACTGCGCGAGGTTCTGGGTCCATGACTGCAGGACAATCTTAGAATTCTTTCCTTTGGTCCTGGTTAAGTACTTATGCGGGGATAACATGCGGTAAACTTTACTATCTCCAAGATTAAAATCACTAAATTTTAGTGTTGCAACCTTATCCTGGTCAGCATGAACTGCATGCACCCCTTTTGGAAGGTACGCGGTGATCAAAGTGTACTCGAAGTCTTGAGGTACACTGTCAAGGTTGATGGTACTGCTTAGAGGTGGTGTGTAAGTAGGTAGAATGCATGGGATAAGCTTGGCATTTGCGATGTCATCCCTATGCTTGGTTCGTTTCTCATCGATTGGCCTGGATGGACCAGTGCGAGCAGTGGAAGGGGAGGCTTGGAATCCTCTCATTGATGATTCTTGGACTCCTATAGATAATCCTCACTCTAACATGACTCTCTCAGTCATTAAGTCAATCAAAAATTCTTCAACTAATTTCTCAGTAGCGCTGAGTTTGTCCGACATACAAGCTTGGGTCGATTAGCTCGGGTGTAAAATGAATTCAGAGACTACAGTGAACGGTATGGGAATAAGGAAATGATCATAAGGTGAAGTAATCTAAGGTTGAGGGCTCAAATTCTCACTTAGCAAAAAGTATTCTCGGTGCGTGGCGTGACGGACTAAGTAAGGAAACTTAGCAATTGTTTTCTTGCAACGGGTATGAGGCTTCATTAACTTATGTTCTTTCCATTATGGCATGGTTGAATGGTCTAGTGGCGAGCCATAAATGTTTTCTGACCCATTCGGAGGGGAATTTGAATGGTTATATTGGCTTCCAACGGCTATATTACTTCACCTCGGCGAAGTGGCATATGTCATTGTTCTGATATCCCGACGAAGCTCCAATTTTGCAAAGTGTCTTGCTGCGAGGTACCCTATGGGATCTTCTATAATTTTTTAATCTTAGCCTTCATCTTACTTAGCTCTCTAGCCTTCTTTCTAGTGAGCTTCATTTCGGTGATTCTCTTCAAATTTTGATTCTTATTTTCCTCGGACATAGTCACTTCGTGCTGGTGAGATTCTCTCCTAGGGTTTAGGTATATCACTTATTCTTTGTCTGGGGTATAAATTTCAGCCTTTTGTGTAGCTTTGGCCTTGACATATGGGATTCTAGTGTCGGATGGCTTTGAGTAGTTCTCTTGTTCTTCTATCAACTGTGCGATCCTTTTAGTCATGAAATATTTTAACTCTTGTCTCTGTTGTTCTAAAACCTCTTCTTCTTCCTTCTTTCTGGCTTGATCTCTTTCAATCCAAGGTTTTTCGAGTAGCATAGTAAACAGGGTGTTGTCCTCAATGAATTTGATAATATCAAAATCTTCTTTTGTCAAAGTTACATTGACTTTCATAGGTGTCTGAGTGAGTTTTCCACATAACATCATCAGTTTTCCTCTGAATAGTCCTATTCCTCCCAACAAAGGAATCATGGCAGGCTTCCCTATAGCTTCCCAAGTTCTTTCTGGCATAATGTTCACTTGTGTTTCTTCATCAAGAATACATTCAATGTCGAAGTCCCCTATTCTTGCTTCGACTTGCTCCTTTTTTTTTAAGATCTCTGGTAATTAGACATCTTTATGTTCCTTTAGGGTTTCTTTCATCTGTATTAATAATTTCTCTGATTCTTGTTGGGTTTCTTTCTTTTCTAGATCTTCCTTATGGTCTTCTTGATTCAGATTTATCCTTTCAAGCTTAGCGACCATTCTAGGGAAATCCAATACCTCATGGTCCCTAGCTTTGCAATAGAGACAACTAGGTCTTCTACCAGGGCATTCCTTAACTAGATGGCCTGGTTTTCTGCAACTCTAACATAGGATTAATCCTTGCTTTCTTTTAAATTATCCCAAGCCTCTTTTGTACTACTCACTAGAATCGTGATAGCTAACCTGCAGAAAATTATGTCTAGGATCCTGCATCCGTTTGTTAGTCCATACATTCTTTCTATGCATAAGTATAACATATCTATCATTATACTTATAAGATCTATTCATATCAAACTTTATTTCATCTATTAATGCCCTAGTTTTTAACCTAGGACAAAATCTATCAAACATACCTAGATCCATGCTCTAGAAACAAAAAAAATTCACTTATCTTACTTCTACAGAGCACAAAGCTTCCAGATCTAAGAAATTTTGACTATTCTTACCTTTATTAGAGCACATAGATTACAGATGTTACCTCTTTTCTGCAGATCTGACCTCTTTCTTTCAGAAATTTCCACTTTTACTTTTCTTAGAGCACAAAGAGTTTAGATCTCGCTTCTTTTCTTCAGATCTGATCTTCCTTTCTTCAGATCTGACCTTATTCTTGGCACAAAGCTTCACAGGTCGCGTAAAAAGATGTACACTAGGGCAACAGATCTACACATAGAGATTTCTTTTGCACAAATTTTCTTCTTCCTCAATTCCCAACAATCACAGTTTCATGTCCCAACAACGGAGCCATTTGTTAGCACAAGGGCAGACCCAGGGTTCAACACTCAAGAGCGCACCAACAAAGCCCTAACTACCATCCCTTTCAGCAACACCTATGAAGCAAATGAAGTCTCACCCGCGGTAGAGGAAGGGGTGGTTGCAAGAATTAGGTGTTTGCAGCCTTAGCTGGCACATAGATCTATGATTATATCATTTACAGAGAACTTATCATCGATCATTCATCAATATTCAACGCTTATTCTACTTCACAGATATCACAAAGCATCGCAGTGTACACTCAGATATACAGTATTTCATTACTTAACCATACTAACCTAGATCTGATCCAGTAGATCAGCACTAAGCATCCTCATACACATAAGATCTAACAATCATATATATCTAAGAAGCACAGAGCATAAGTGGATATATCAAAGCACATATCATAAGCAAAAACACATTGAATCAAAATGCAAAGCATAACACATAGATTTACATGGTTCACCCCCACCCTAGGGCTACGTCCACAAGATCTTCTTCCTTATTATCGTCTTCAATCTGTTACAAGCACAAAGCCTCCAAAACCCTTCTTCGCATAGGATAGAATATCTGCGCAGCTCTCTAGATCCTTCTTCCTTGCGTTACAACACTTAGCTTTCTAGAGCAACCTCACAGTAATTTGCACTTAGCCTTGCAAGCCTTACACAGTTCGCACAGAGCACTTATTCAACATCACATAGATGCACTACCAATTGCACTAAGAAATCACATCTACTACTTCTTACATTTCCTATCCTTCTATTTATGCATTACAAAAGTGGGCCTAATCGTGGGTAAGCCCACGGGTTGACATCCCTTTCTCATTACATTAACCCAAAACCCTAAAAGGGCCCAAAAGTGGACCGAGATCACGTGATCTCTGCTTCGCCTGACACTCCATCTTTGGCAGGCTGTCGAAGTCCAGAAATGGTCAAATATGACTAAGTGTTCCTCAAAACTTGGTCAAGGGCCAACAATGTGCAAGACATGACAAATTGGAACTTACACAATAAAGGAAATGAATGTAAAAAGGAATGTGGAAACATAGAAAGGAATCTAGTATAGTCTAACTGAAGAACTTTCTTAAATAAAACACAACTAAGTTTTAGAAAGGCGTCAATCATTAAAAAGAAAATAAAGGGAATAAAGGGACAACAAGGAGCGTTTTTAGGAGCACTTTTAGGATGGGTGAGGGAAATTGACATTTAATTAAATTAAATAAATGAATTTATGGTGCAACTAAGGGATAGGGTGACAAGTGTATGAGGGAGAGTATTTTCCTAATTAATTTTTAATCAAACGAATTAAATGTGCAAATGGAAAAATGGTCACTAAGAAAAACTCTATAAAAGTAATGGATGAGAAGAGAAATGGGGGAGGACTAGCATGCGTAAGGTTATGTTGTTGGAATTTCTTTGACTGGTTTTTCTTGTGGGAGTTGGGATACCCAACTTGAAAAAGAGAGTGGTAACTCGACCTTGCAAGGTGAGCTGGGGGCTAGATTTTTCTATAGTTTTGTGTGCATGGCTCCTTTGCGACTTGGGGGGCTAAGGGGGAAGAAGAGTACCCCTAGCGTTGGCTGGGAGGTACCAGTGAGGTCTCAACGATTAGAAAGAAGAGGTGAGGATAAGCACAATTTTCAGTCAGAGAATGTCAGCAACAACTTACCTTGGCATCGACATCCTTATTGGTTACGATATCTGATTAGTCGATCCTCTATTTTGATAAATCCTAAACTGTATTGATTTTATTTCGTTCATCTCCTAGGATCATAGATTTATTTCGTTATATATGTATGCGTATAATTCTTGAAGAAAATTTTATTATGGAATGGCGTTAAGAACCAAATTCTCTCGATTGTCATAAACGATTTTAAATTCAATTTAGATTTTCGTTGATTAGACTGTGCGGTAATTCTGAAGAGGTTGTGCAACCAGAAATTTGTAGTTTGTGCTTGTTTTATGGGTAGATTTTTAGCGTTTATATAAGATGAAATTGATGTTGTATTTACCATTTCGGTTTTTCTCCAATTCGTTTTATTTCCCTGGCGAAATCATAGGCTCTAATTTTGTTAATCATTTGACTGTTGTTCATGTCAATTTGTTTTCTTCCTTAGCAAACACATAGGCTCTGAGTTTAATCATCCAGTCATAGTCTAAAACCTTCTTCCCAACAATGATTGAATTTCTATCTCTCCAAACGATATTTTCAGGTTTTGTTGAGTGCATCCTTCTCCTCTGGCTCACCTCTACAGATTTCAGGCTTGCTCTTCTGCCCTTTCCCTCGTGATTTTCCACCTAACCACTACATTTTTTCTCTTTGGAGAGCTTGATCCCAATGTCACTCCCTTGCCCATCAAAAATGATTTTCTCTCTGCATTTTTACCAGGGTTAAATCTCTGCGTTTTTACACAACATTTTGTTCTTATAATTTACCCATCATTTTATTTTCCTTGTGTTTATTTCTATGTGTTTTGTGCTAGTTTATATCTGTGTATTTTGAGTTGGTTGACCTGTTTTTTTGTGGAGGAACCCACACAAATTGACCATCGATCTCTGCATTTCTTTTTGTGTGATTTGACCTGCGTTTTTGCAGAGGCACCCACACGTTTTCGACCAAGTTTCTCTATGTTGGCATGAGAAATTTTACCTTGCAACCATTCTAAACTTCTACATTTTGCTTAGAAATTAAAATTTCCACCAGTTTTTCTCAACATCAATTGGTTGTTGGAAGGCGAATTAAGTATTTTGTTTCTTTTAATTGTTTCCTGCACATTTTTCCCTGCATGGAGAGCTCCAGGAGGATTCCTCCTTTACCTATTCTTATCATTTGCATTCCCAATGATTTTCTCTGGGAACCCATGCATTTTACACTTTATTCCTACAATTTTTACAGTTTTAATCACTCTAGCATACAACACTTATAGACCTCTGCATGTTTGAAAAATTGCCCATCGATTTCTCTCCCTCCTTCTACCTGTGTGTTATTTCGGGAGAACTATTGAGTTTCCCTTGGCAAGTTTCATGCATTAATCATAGTCTTCGTAATTAAATAATCTCCCAACTACGAGGAATCACCCTAGTGAATTCCATTATAATCCTCTTCATTCTAACCGGTAAGGATGCTCAACAATTTACCTTGTTTTCCAACGATTTCTACCTTTTTACACTACATATTTCACTGCAAATTTCTCAGCGATTTGCCACACTACTTAGAAATTAATTGTTCCTTAGTGCTCGGCATTTTGATAGGAGATTTCCAACGATTTTGTTCTTTTTTTTTTCCCCTTTTTTCTCTTAGCGTTTTTCCATTAAAGCGCCCGGGGTGGGTGTGGGAAAACCTCCATTTGTTAGCTGGAAAATCCACGTTTATGCCATCTATTTAGTTTTTCTAATGGGTGTAGTTGATATCGGATATGAATAGTTTTACTAAAATATTATTAATGATTATAATAAATGTTTATTATTAGAAGTTTGTGGTTTATTAAATGTTTATAATAAAAGTGCATTATTACTGTCCTTGTTTTATTAAATGTAAAATGATTCAATTTCCCATTCTTAGAGTAATTTCATTTACGCAACTAGATTAATTCAATTTCAGTCGTGTGTTAGATTAATGATTTAATTTTAGTCATGTGTTAGATTAATGATTCAATTCCAGCCGTGTATTAGATTAATGATCCAATTTTAGTTGTAGATTAAACATTAGATTAGATTAGTCCCTCTTCAATCTTGCATATACTTTGTGTGTTCTTCGTCAGTTTACAAACCCCAGGTTGACAAATTAGATAGTTGGGCAAGTACTACAACTCAATTAATACAACATTATTTCGGCCCAATATAACGACTGGCGTTCCCTTGTCATGATTGTTGTTCCTTTTGCTATTCATTTGAATAGAACGATTGTTGTTCCTTTTGTTACGATTGTTGTCCCTTTGTAGGGGTTGAATCTCTGGAGGACGGGTATTGAAAACGGAAGGTAAGAACCTACGTAGGCGACAAGTAAAATGCTTGCACCAACGCCTACCTTTGGATGATGCATAGAGGTTATATTTTAGGACATCTTTAGAGCCGAACAACTAGCATGCTTCGATTAATGTTGAGGTGTGACCACTTAAGATTAGACCATTGTTCCAAGAATAACGTTGATGTATGATGAGATATATTAATAATTTCCTCTTGCATCCATTAAATTGTTAATTTTATACGCCATGAATGAAAGCAATGCATGGAGGATTGTGTGGTTAATTTACTCTTGTGCTTTTAGAATAACAACTGACATTGAATGATTAAACATAATTGATCTCTAGTGCCAGTTAATAATAAGATGAGTACCTTGCGCCATGGAATAGGTTGTGATTCAATAATTAGATTATTTACGCCCTTTGAATAATGATGAAGCAAGTTTAATTAAGTGATTAATATTAAACGTGCTCATTAAATGATGTTGATTTATGTTAATGTTGTAATTAGACTTCCCGCACACAATGAAAATATGATGTAATGATTTATTTTTTGGGTATTAGACTTATGGTGAAAATGAAATTTAAGGTGACAGATGATTGCCTTTATGCTTTTGGTTAAGTGGTTAGATTGCATAGCTTTATGGACTAACGTTGACGCATAAACGTTTACGCTTTTTTATTACTCACACGCACTGTAATGGTGGTGATGCACGATTAGTTTAGTAGTAAAATTTACTTGTGCGCCTTAATTTAAGTGGGCATGTGAATGCTTCGTAATTATTCTCTTGCACCCTTGAATTTAATGTTTATTAATCTTGCATCATGAATTTATGTCGACATGTGTCTAATTTAGTAACTAGTTTTCTCTTCCTCCATTACTTAAGATGACATGTGATTGTTCTAGAGTTTGTTTACTTTTGCACAACGAATGTTTAGATGTTGATGTATGATTGATATATATTATGGTTATCCTTGTGCCATGATTAATTGATGAATAGGATTGATGGATTGATATACTTGATGATTGGACTTGTTTGATTAGTGGGATGTAGACACCTCCTTGTTCCTCAGAACAATCGCCAACCCTGAGACCTTAAATGGTTAAAATCAATTGGAACCTAGGCTTGAGAGTTGCTTATGTGTTCTCGAGGTCCTAACCTTCGAGGGTAGGTTGGGAGGGTAGTCATTTTATATTCATTATCTGATTGAATGTTATTGTAAATTGTTTCAAGATGATTATGATGTGCTAATCTGCTATGCTATTTATGTTTTTGTGTTGCTATCCTTCGCTGACACATTGAATGCGTCGTTAGTGATTTCCATGATGAGTAGTTGGTACTTATTTTACTTATCATGTGGTTGTTTAGGCACTATTCTGGTCATGTGTTGATGTTAAATTCTTAATGCAATTTTTTTTTTTTATCTTTGGTGCTTCGATTTTTCTTAGGCATAATAGAGGGACCCGAGTTTGTTTGATGTATAACGATATGAAAATTAGTATATTTGTAGGTAAGACTATTGTATATGGATAATACATGTTATTCCATTTCTGGTGATATGTGGAATGCCACATAACTCCTCGCAGTTAGAGATATATGGCCTTGTGAAGTTGGAGAACCCTCATGAGTTATCTAAAAGGTCAAAGAAGTCAAATTATTCTAGAATATCCTAGAAGAATTTTACTAGGGAAGTGGGTGAAACTAGGAGTTAATCATGGGTTAAGTTGTTGCAATAAGAAAATAATTAAAAATAAATTTGTTGCAACTAGAAGTGGAGAACTTATTATTTGTGGATAAAGTGATTATAAGTGGACAAGTGGTTAGAAGTGGGTTAGCCCTAAAAGAAGGAAGTTGGGTTAAGTTGGTTAGAAGGTAACCCCTTGAGGAAGCTACATGGAAGTATAAATAAGAGAGAAAGTCCCTCCTATTAGGACCTATTGAGCATATTTGTTAGAGCAAGATTTGCCTCACCCTATGCAATCTTGTAGAGAGGGCCTTTTTCCATTTCCCTATGCAGACTTATCTTCTCTATTACTAAAGCACAGAGACAAAAATATAAATGTTTCCACTTGTACACATCTTGCACCCTATACAATAAGCCTATACGCAGACTGATCCACTACAACAAGCGTACATCGAGATTTGTGCCAGAAAATCAAAATTAAATGTCGGGTTTCCATGTCACGATAGAAGATCTATTATCCATTGCCTTCCATATACTGGAAACATTCTAACGTGGCCCTTTTGTTTCATTTTGAAGGATATAAAGAATCTAATTCTGAGTTGTGGGAAAGGAGAAAGAATTTAACTTTGAGATGAAAGTTACTCTAGAAAAATTATTTACTTCATATTGAGTCTACATCCATTTGTCCTTTAAGTTTGAACACAGTGTTCATCCCCCAAGATATTCCCTTATTGAAGGAGAACCCCATTATCTCCCTTATATGAGCTTGCCTTTGGTGGAGGATTGAAGTGGTGGAGGCCCAACTGGAAGGAACTCGGTTTCTCAGTTTTGAACTGTGTCGACACAGAAGTTTGTAATATTTTCACTTCTATTGATCATTTATTAATAAAAATACTCTCTTCCCATCCAATTGATGTCTTGCAAATATATGAACTATTATCCATGGGCGTATTTGTTATGTATATTGATGGATTGTGCTATCTAATGTGCTAACCTTTTATCGCCACCATATGCTTGTTTTGCTTGTTTGTTGAGAACTTGTTGCGGGTATATAGCTTTGGGTCGAAGTGCTCAATGATGGACATCATCGAACATCTGGACAAGGTAGGCCCCTTTCTTATCTCCCTTGCACGTTGGTTTATATAGCATATTGTTGGAATAGAGTTGATTTCTACAGTCATTTCCATCTGTTGTGGTTCACCTTAGCCATAGAGAGATTTTCCTCGTAACAGAATTGGCGACCATACTTCATATTGAGTCTACATCCCTTTTTCCTTTAAGTATGAACACAGTGTTCAGCCCCCAAGAACTTCACTTATTGAAGGAGAACCCCATTATCTCCCTTATATGAGATTGCCTTTGGTGGAGGATTGAAGTGGTGGAGGCCCAGTTGGAAGGAACCCGGTTTCTCAGTTCCGAACTGTTTCGACATGAAAGTCTGTAATATTTTCACTTCTGCTGATCATTTATTAATAGAAATACTCTCTTCTCGTCCAATTGATGTCTTGGAAATATATGAATTATTAGCCATGGACGTATTTGTTATGTATATTGATGGATTGTGCTATCTAATGTGATGACCTTTTATATCGCCACCATATGCTTGTTTTTCTTGTTTTTTGAGAAATTGTTGTAGGTATATAGCTTTAGGTCGAAGTGCTCAATGGTGGACATCATTGAACATTTGGACGAGGTAGGCCCATTTCTTATCTCCCTTGCACGTTGGTTTATATAGCATATTTTTAGAATAGAGTTAATTTCTGCATTCATTTCCATCTGTTGTGGTTCACCCTAACCATAGAGAGATTTTCCTCATAACAATATTGAATATCTATTATTGTGTAATGCTTATTGTAGGTACTCATTGATACATCTAAATTTACGCAAGTATGAGGAAGCACGAAGGGTTGACGATGGAAGTTTCAGAGTTGTAGAAATATTGGAAAAACCCTAGTTTTTGAGGTGTACATGGGATGCTATGGAGAAGGGTGCGTACATATGGGAAAAACCATGAAATCTTGAGTTGTTCAAGGTGTCAGGTTCTTAGAGTCCAAAAGCAAGCTCCCAGGAAGGTCTACAGTGATCAGGTACAACAAATATATCTACAGATTCAAAAGGTATGTCATATTCTTATGAGTAGTTGGATATTGTTGTATACTTGATATATGGTTATGGGAGGTTTAGGTTTTTCCCTAGAAAGGTTGTTGATTGTATGGTACATATGGTATGAGCTAGATATACAGAAATACAACACTAGTATGCTTGGTATTATTCATTGGTACAGCTTGCTGGTTTAAGTATTGAGGCATTACTTGTATTTCATGGTACATGGTTTAGGGTTTTGGTTTTGAAGTGGTTGCGATGTGTTGGTGAAGTTATTGGTGTGGTTTGAGGTTGCATATCAGTGAGGATTTTATTTGTAGTCCATGTGAGGTTTATTACACTTGTTCATGATTGTACACACATGTATGGCATATGAATAGAGAGACATAGATGCACTTGGTTGAGGGATATATAAGATGATGTATGCACAGGGCACAGCTATAGACAATACACAATGAAATATTGCAGGTTGATGTGATAGAGGAAGCAAAGTGTTTGAAGTTTTAGAAAAGGTGAAACCCTAGTTTTCAGAAGGTGTACTCAGGTTGCAGTATAGAAAGGTTGCATACATATGTGGGTTGTAGTATAGAAAAGAAACATAGATATGCACACTGCAGCATAGAAAGGTCACGTACCTGTTGGTATTTATTGGTACATATTGAGTACAGGTACATGTTGGTTACAGGATAGTGGACCACATGTTGGTTATAGGTTGTTGGAACAGATTGGTATAGGTTTACAGTGATATATCTCACAGTGACAATGTTGCAGTGGTTTCATTATCTATTTGGAATTTAACTTCAGGGCGGTCTGAAAGGGAAAGGAAAGGGGGTTATACCCTCCTTCCGATCGGTGTCATAGAATCAGGGAGTTGGAGCTTCCTTCAAGTTGGAGCCTGAGAACTAGGTGGTTGTATCCACCTTCCAGTTGTAGCTAGAGAACATAGGGGGTTGTAGCCTCCTTCTGGTTGTAGCCATAGAATTGGGGAGTTGGATATTCCCTTAGATTGTAGCTTGAGAAACGAGGGGGTCAGAGCCTCTTTCCAATTGGAGCTGGAGAATTGGAATTTGGTGCTTCCTTGAATGTAATTCTTAAAAACATATAAGAAAAGAATTATGTCATTTTCTACCGCATTGGGTTTCAATGTAAAATATCATTGTACTGTGTATTGTGTGGTTGTGTTGATTATTGTTTATGATGATTTGATGAATGTTAATGTTAATGATACAATAATATATTGATGATGATCATATCAACATGATTGGATAAGTTAAAGGAATATACATTGTGGTTAAAAGGATTAATAAGTGGTATAATTTCTCATCATTGATTCACCCCCCCCCCTTAGTAATTCAAAAAAATGAAAGAGTGAAAAGAGTGAATGGAGAAGAACCTACAAACTACTGACAAGAGGGGTTTATATAATTACATGAAATCAAGAACCACATGGCCTTCCCCCCAAGAAGCTTGAATGTAACCACTTTTCTTAATTAAAACCAAGATGGATAAATAAAATATAATAAAAATGCGTAGCCCCTTTATCCCCCTCTCTCGTGGAATCACAGACCCCTATAAATCTTTTACTTTTCCATCTTGCAACCAATGATGGATTTTACTATTTGGAATCTTCAAAGTATTACATTTCCTAGGCACTCTAACCTCTTTTAATTGTTTGGGCATTCTGGCCTTTCATCAAATAAGAAAAACACATTATTAATGTAGGGACTCAAAATCAGGGTATTGCACTGCTTCTTCTTTCTTCTTGAGAAAATAAACATACCTCTACAAGTTCTCCATAATCTTGCCAACACTAAAATGACTAGCAACCTTGGAAGTGTAAACCTCCTTTATTAGTGGCACCCTTTCTTCCTATTGTACACAAGTCTTATCCATCTTGTAGAGTAACACATATTGGAGATGGCAGTCAACATTTACTTGTTATTTTTGTCCTTCCAGCTACTAATACACCCCCTCAAATTCTTGGTCTTCAACATACTTCTCTCTATATGCCTCATGGGTGAAGGATGTAATCTTTGGTGCTAGTGGTCTAGATAGAAAATTTGCAAGCAACTTTTTGGCCATACCCTTCTTATATTTAATTACTAGATGAAATTGTTGTAGAAACCCCATTCATTTATAAATTCTTACTTCTTCGAGTTTACATTGATCCTACAAGTATTTCAAAGGATGGTGATCAGTATGGATGATGGTATCCGTACCTAACAGATAGTGTTTCTAGTTCTTCACTGCCTTCCCAAGGCATAAATCTCCTTATAATATATAGTTTACTTTAGTACCACTCCATCAAATAGATCCAAGTGATAGAAAACCTTGAATCGCCCCCTTTTCATTAATACTACTTCAAAAGAATACTCACTAGCATCAATTTCTATTCAAAATACTTCTATAACTTAGGTAGTGTTAGGATCAAGGCTTGACTAATCTTCTACTTTAGTTATTCAAAGGATTTCTATTGGTTCTTATCTCACTACAAAATCTTAGCACTATCCATTATAGCATGAAGTGGGGCTACCATAGGTGAGATTGATGCCATGAACTTTCTTAAATATTGGGAAGCCACCACAAAACTACTAACATCTATGACACTAATAGGAGTGGAACACTTTAGAATGGCCTATATCTTTATAGGATCAATCTTCAATGCATCTCCACCAATCACATACCCCAATTACAATAAGGATTGCTTACCAAACTCACATTTCTTATGTTTTCTACCTACTAATGTTTCCTTAGTGTTTCAAATACTAGATTCAAATGTAACACATACTCCTCCAAGTAGAACTAAAGAGCAAAATGTCATCCAATTAAACTATGACAAATGAATGTAGGAATGGGTGAAACACATCATTCGTTAAACACATATAGGTAGTTGTTGCAATACTCAAACCATATAAAGGTAGTTGTTGCATTACTCAAACCATAAGGTATTACCAATCACTCATAAAGACATTGGTTCATCTTAAAGGCATTCGTCCAAGTTCCTTCTTACTTGATATAGACTTGATGATATTTAGATTTTGAATCTAGCTCAGTGAATTACTTTCCATGTTCCAGTTTATTTAACAAGTCATTGACATGGGGAAAAGTGTATTGAATCTTGAGATAAGTCTTATTTAGAGATATATAATTTATAATGCACATTCTCCAAGTCACATGCTTCTTTAGAACAAATATGACCATGGAACCACATGTTGATGTACTTGGCTTTATGGCTTCTTTATCCAATAACCCTTCAATTACTTCTTCACTCCATTTGACTCCAATATGGATTGTTTGTACATTCCTATATCTGGTAAAGGAAATTCTAGCAATAATTGTCTATCATACTCCACTTCCCTCTTGGGTGGTATTCCTTTTGGTTCTTGAAACACTTCTCAATATACATACAAAAGATCTTGTAATTAATGCTTTTTTTATTTCATACATTATTCAAAGGATGAATTCACACCTATTGAATGGGTGTCCTTTTGGTTTTGTATCAAAAAAAGAAGTACAAAATTCTTATTTGAGCTTATTAATATATTAGCTTGGTGTGCACTCACCAAATATATACATGTAGAATTTCGCTTATGTGCATTGATGATAAAAACAATTACCATCATTGATTAGGTCACACTGGTTAGACCTTCTCATGAATATAAGATCCCTCATTTACATATAGAAGCTACCAAACATTACATTATGGACATCAAGAGGTACTACATTGACTTCTATTTCATTAATAAAATTTGCACCAATAATTAACTAAGCTTACACTACTTAGCAAACTTTAACTCTACATATTTGTTCATCCAACCCAAAGGGTATGGATGGAGGTGATCATTCATTTCTATACCAATTTTACTTACCAATTCCTTTGTAGTGAGGTTTTCTTGTGGACCAAAATCAAACAGAGCATCTACTCTATTCTTCTTTATTGAATATTGATATGGAACAACCTTTCCATCTCCTTCTCTTCTTTGGGATGGAGGCTAGTCAGGGAACCTCCTTCTGCATTATTGTGCAAACAATATTTTCATCTACATAAAAGTTGACCTATATCACCTTTCCTTCTTCCATTAGAAGATTCTTCTTCTTGGAATATTATTATGCACGTGGCTCTAAAGATTCAATGTTGTATGTAATTTCCAACATTTTTATTTTCTATTACCATCAATGTTGCAATGATCATGGTGGTTATTAGTGTCCTTTCATACATGTGTTGTACAAAAATCTTCTTATTTTTTCCTTTTCCCTTCTTCTTCTCACCCTTATTAGAAGATCCATGTTGGTTTATCTACTTCAAGTTGTTTGGATATTGATTCTTCTTGTTAGATTCAATGAATTGGGCCTATACATAGGCCCCATTGATTGTATTTGGCTTAAATATAATACCTTACATCCTTATGTGATTATGAATACCACCTAGGAGCTTGATGATCATGACTAACTCCCAAGGATGTATTCACAACTGAATGGATTTCTTCTATATTTTGGTAGCATACTCCCATACACTTTATCCTTTTCTCTACCAATAATAATGCCACCAAATATGTTGGTCCTCTTCAAAACCAATAGGGTAAACCACGGACTTGAGGAGGTCTTTGAATACCTCCCACTTAGTTACTAGTGGATCAACTCCTCCTAACCTAGGGGCCTAAATATGGCTCTCCCACCAAGTTTTTGGATGTTTTGAATCTATATTTAGTCTAGAAAATGTTATTTTATATGCTACTCCCATACATTATGCACTTTGAAATAGACTTGTAGTTTTTGTAGTGAGTCAATTTAAGTGCATCTACCTCACCTTCATAGGCTTTGATCTCAACCTTTGCTTCCATTTTCAACAGGTGGTGAAAAAATTGGTTATTAGAGACACCTTTTTAAAGTTTTAATTCTTCCTTCTCTTCCCTCAACTCCACCTAATTTTCTAGTTTCTCATGAGATTCTAGATTCTCCAAAAACAAGTCAATATTCTTCTCAAGAGAGAAATAGGGTACAAATATCCCACATATTTGGATTTCCTAAGTCAAGAAAGCATGTGTTTCCCTTCAAACCACCAAAATCCCAAATAAACCCATTATGATACTAATATGATCTGTAAACTACCTTGGATATTCCAATTATTAGCTCACCAAAACATATATAAAATTAAAATGACTATAGTGAGCCTATGGTCAACCATGCAACTATCGTTTTGTATTTTTAACACTTTAGCATAAATAAAAACACAATGTTCATATTCATTAAGTACTACAAGATATGAAATAGACTACAATAGCAAAGGCACACATAATGAAACACAAATATTTACCTTGGAAACTCATATAAGAAAACTAACATTCAATGAAGGGTCGTGCCTTCCATATTCTTATATTATGGAGATTATAATACATATTACATAGATTTCAAATATTATTGTGAAGCTATGATATGCTATGGTATTCTATAGTGTTGTACACTATTTTTTTGTCTTTATTCTTTGTTAGAATCTCCTCGACATTCCTACTGATACTATGTAATAACACACTAAAATTGAAATGGTGAACCACTTCCCTTCTTCTTTGATATTTTTGATAGCTAGAATTAGGGTTGGGTTTAGGGTTTCAAAACATGTTGGAACCTCTAGGATGCTTCTCGAAGTGTTTAGAAAATTTCCACATGTTACTAACTCCCTATACCCAAATTATGGTGAGCTAACACAGTTATCACTTAGACATGTGGGGAACATTTGGACCATTACCTTGTGAATACCATAACTTTTGCATATGAACTCTATTTTAGGTCCATGATAGTTCATTGGGAAAATCTCAACGAGAAGAAAATTTTATTCCTTTAATGAGGAAAACTTGTATAAACCTTCATCCAAAATAATCCCTAAAAATGTTGTTTAGGGGTAAAAAATGCATCAGAAATTGATAATCGTAAATTTGAAAAAATAAATGTCATATCTAAGATGTCCTAGATTATAATATCTTCCATATAGAACATCAATAAAGTTATATAATACATGTATAGATCCATTTTAGATCAATTATTTTAATTATCTTTAAACTATTATATTGTATAGTTGTATTATAATTTATTTTTTTGTTTGCTAGTTTGTCCTTGACCTGCGGGACTAACCTGTGGTTGAGAAACCGCGACTCAGGGGCATCTAAGCTGTCAAAATCACCCAGATATCGCACCCAACCTGAGCCACACCAACCCTTAACATGGCTGGATTTTTTGTCCCCACAGGCTTTGAACCGGTGACTTTAACATCACAGAGTGTCTTAACAACACACTATGTCACCGACTGTCCTACACCTTGGGGACTAGTTGTATTATAATTATTAATATGATATAAAATTTATTTTAATATTATTGATAAGGTGTATGTTACCAATTCATAGAGGATATCATTATTCATAATTTCATTATTCGTAATTTTATATATTATATATATATATATATATATATATATATATATATATATATATATATATATATATATATATATATATATATATATATATATATA
>JASDQU010011174.1:212611-223491 GCA_032191745.1 Picea mariana | reverse complement strand
TTTTCAATGATGTATTAAAATGTTAGATACATGTATAGTAAGTATACATTTTGATTATCAATTGGGTTTAGTTTGGGTGGTTGTAAGGAATGATTGTTGCTCTTTTAGATTCAATTCTCACAAGTGACATGTTGAACTCATAACAAATCTATTTTTATAATGACTTCGATCCATGTTGTTGACTGGTCTTGTGTCCTACCATCCTCAAAATAAAGGGAAGTCGACACATTTTGATACAAAATATTCCACATAGTATATGCATTCAAATTGAAATTGAACTTATATTCTTTAAATGTGTAACAATGTAATTTGTGTATTATACGAAGTGACATAAATCATAAGTAGTAATGCGAAGTTTTGGAAAATCCTAAAGTTTTTTTGGTCACACTTAATACTCTCCTCTAAAGTTTGATAAATCAAATAATATAATTTATGTGGCCTAAATCATGATGAATGGTTTTAAAATATAATAATGTTGTTATATATATATTGATGCAATAATTTTTTAATAATATATTTTAAATTAACAATTTTAATAATACAAAAATTTATACAATATATTTATTATATTTGTATGTATGATGTATAGCAACATTATTACATTTTTATATCATCCATGATTTATGCCACATAAATTATATTACTTGATTTATCAGACTTTAAAAGAGAGTTAATTAAGTGTGAAAAAAAACTTTAGGATTTTCCAAAACTTCACATTATTTTACTTATGATTTATGTCACTTCTTATAATATACGAATTATATTATTACACATTTAATTTGAATGCATGTAGAATATATATATGAATGATTTATGTCATTTTTTTATACACAAATTATATTATTACACATTTAATTTGAATGCATATACTATGTGAAATATATATATAGTGATACTTTACAACACAATATGAAAGAAATATACATAATAATTTAATAATTAAAAAATTATAAATATTACATTCTATTCCACTATTATATGTATTAGAATATTGTACTACGTTTGGTTATAAAATATTCTTTGAAAATCGGTATATGTATTCCACTATTATATGTATTAGAATACTGTACTACGTTTGGGTATAAAATATTCTTTTAAAATGGGTATATGTTTTCAAATTAAATGGGGTCAAAGAAGCTTTGATATTAAAAGACAAGTGGGTATTGGTGGATGGCATTTCAGTGGATATTGCCATATAAATCCACATATATTTAAATGTGTGGGCCACTCATTTCTTATAATTTTAAGAAGTTGATTTCCAGAAAAATGAGTCACACATTAATAATTTATTTGGCACCTTAATTTTAATCATAGAAAAACAAACAAAAACAAATGATTTAATGATTATTCTCAACGACCATGTAGATTATGTTCCCATATAACTTCAGCGACCATGTAAATTATGTTCCCATATAACTTCCAAAGTTTTATGAAATAATTGAAACGTGAAGAGTACATAATTGAAGAGTACATAATTGAAGTGTGGAACTAAGAATCAAATAAGAAATAATCTTTGAAAAATATCATTATCGTTAATTTTTACCAAATAAGAAATAATCTTGAAAAATATCATTATCATTAATCCCATTTCAATGATGTTTAGTAAATTTGCTATAATTATAAGAATGATAGGATTGTTACAATAACAAGAGAGTGTGTTTTTGGTAAACAGTCGCCCGGGCCTGGTCACTGTGACCTCCTGAGGAGGCACCCCTTCTCCCGTAATGCTTACTCTTACGATGTTCGTTTACACAGTAGTGATATTTTTCATTTCTCTTTTTATCTTTGGATTTCTATCGAACGATCCAAGACGTAATCCCGGACGTAAAGAATAGTGAAAAAATCTCTGTGAATCTAAAGGTCACTGTACTAATCTCTTTCAATCCTATGTGATAATTGATTCACTTGTACCTTGTATTAACGAGTAGATGTTACTAATTAGATAAACCCAAGTGGATAGTGCAATAGAACCTAGTCAATTTTAGGTATGTGAAATTACGAGTTATTCCTTGTAATAGGTGGAATTCTTGCGGGCTCTACTGGCTCTAAGAATGAATATTGAAAAAACCTAATCCATCTAGAGGGTCCAATCAAATAACAAGAGAGGTCATTTATGTGATTTTGTCTATAAATGAGATTTTTTGTGTGATTTTGTTTAAAAATAAGATCTTTTTATTGTGTTTGGAAAGGAAAATAAGTAAATAGGAATTGTTTTTTTATTAAGATGTAGATTTTACGTATTATAATTTTTTTCTTATGAAATAATGAATTTCATGCGATATAAGTATGAAAGTGATATAATTATGACATAATCGAGTAAAATAATTTTAATATTCTAAGTAATTTAACTTCTAATACATTAAGTTAAGGTTGATGATTATATGTGACCATAATTATTTATCGTAAATGTCCTTGGATATTCTAATAGTCAACTCATTAAACATATCTAAACTTAAAATGACTACAATGAACCTATGCTTGTTTGTACAACTATCTTTTGTATTTTTAAGCCTTAAGCATAAATAAAAGCACACCATTTAGATTTTTTAGCTACCATGACATATGAAATTGATTAAAATAACATAAGTTTCTTTTCAAATGCCTTCTATAACTTAGGTAGCGTTAGGATCAAGATTGACTAATCTTTTACTTTAATTCTTCAAAGGATGTCTATTGGCTCTAACCCCAGTAGAAACTCTTACCACTAGCCACTATAGAATGAAATGGAGCTACCACAAATGAGATTGATGCTATTATGTTTCTTAAATATTGGGAAGCCACCACAAAACTCCTAGCCTCTATGACATTAATAGGAGTGGAACATTTTAGAATGGCCTATATCTTTGTAAGATCAATCTTCAACACATCTCCACCAATCACATACCCCTAGTACAATAAGGATTGCTTACCAAACTGATATTTTTTTTGTTTTCTACCCGTTGATGTTTCCTTAGTGTTACAAATACGAGCTTCAAATGTAACACATAATCCTCCCAAGTAGATCTAAATAACAAAATGTCATCCAAATAAGCTATGAAAAATGAATCTAGGAGTGGATGAAACACCTCATTCATTAAATACATAAAATTAGTTGCTACATTACTCAAACCAAAAGGTATTACTAATCACTCATAAAGACCTTGGTTCATCTTAGAGGAATTCTTCCAAGTGTCTTCTTACTTGATCTAGACTTGTTGATATTTAGATTTTGAATCTAGCTCACTGAAGTACTTTGCATGTTACAACCGATTTAACAAGTTACTGATATGGGGCAAAGGGTATTGATTCTTATGAATAGTCTTTTTTAGAGATCTATAGTTTATAATTCACATTCTCCAAGTCACATGCTTCTTTAGAACCAATATGACCATGGAACCACATGTTGATGTACTTGGATTTATGCCTCATTTCTCCAATAACCCTTCAATTACTTCTTCACTTCATTTGAATGGATTGTTTGTCCATTCCTATATTTGGTAAAATAAAGTCTAATAATAATTGTCTATCAAGCTCCACTTCCATCTTGAGTGGTATTCCTTTTGGTTATTGAAATACTTCTCTATATACCTGTAAAATCTTTTTTTCAGAAGATGACTTCACACATATTGAATTGATGTCCTTTTGGTTGTCTCAAGAAAAGAAGTACATACTTCTTAATTGAACTAATTAATTTTTTAGCTTGGTGTACACTCACCAAAAAGATTGTAAACTTCCCCTTATATGCATGGATGATAAAAAATTTACCACTATTAATTAAATTAGGTGGCACTAGTTAGACCTTCTCATGAAGATAATATTCCTCATTTACATATAGAAACTACCAAACATTACACTATGGATCAAAAATTAGTACATGAACTTCTATTTCATTAATAAAATTTACACCAATAACTAATCTAAATTAACATTACTTAGCAACTTCTACCTCTACATCTTTATTCATATCATAATTTATTTTTATTCATATCATAATTATTTGGCACCTTAATCCTAACCATACTCAAACAAACCAATCTCTACATCTTTATTCATATCATAATTTATTATTTGGCACCTTAATCCTAACCATACTCAAAACTCCAATTATTTAGTGATTATTCTGAACGACTATGTAGATTATGTTCCCATTGTGATGTTGAAATCTTAACTTCCAAAGTTGTATGAAATAATCGAAACGTGAAGAGTACACGCAATTGGAACGTGAAGAGTACATAATTGAAATGTGGATCTTTAAAAAGAAAAGAATCCAATGAGGAATACTTTTGCAAAATATCATTATTATCAATTTTCCCACTTGCTTAACAAATCTGTTGCCATGATAAGAATCATAGATTTGTTACAATGACAGGAATGGTCCTTTATGTGATTGTGTATATAAATGAGGAATACTTTTGCAAAATATCATTATTATCAATTTTCCCACTTGCTTGATAAATTTGTTGCTATGATAAGAATGATAGATTTGTTACAATGACATGAATGGTCCTTTATGTCATTGTGTATATAAATGAGGAATACTTTTGCAAAATATCATTATTATCAATTTTCCCACTTGCTTAATAAATTTGTTGCCATGATAAGAATGATAGATTTGTTACAATCATAGGAATGGTCCTTTATGTGATTGTGTATATAAATGAGATCCTTTGTGTGAGAGGTTTATCCAATGAAATCTTTTACTTGATTGTGTTTATCCAATGAAATCTTGTTGACGGGTGAAACAATCCGTCCGTCAACTGAGAGAGTGGAACAGGTCCGGGGTTGTCTAAATAACCCAAGCTATTTGGAATGGACCACCCTGACGAGTTTAACGGCTCCGTTGGCCGCTCTAAGGTCTTTTAAGAAAACCAAAGAGAAACTAATCTAAACTAACTAAACTAAAACTAACTAAAACAATCTAACTAAAATTAAAAGGGAACTAAACTAACTAACTAAAAACAAACAAACTAATTATTACACTAATCTAATTAAAACAAACTACTAAATAAACTAAAGCTAAATACAACTATTCTAACTATTATATACAATCTACTTATTACTATTGTAATAACTCAAATCAACTATCTAATTACCAGCTGCAATATCACTTATTCACAAATGTACACTATAAACAATCTACAGATTTAATTAAAACCTGCAAAACCCATGTATTTTCTGCCCTAAGACAGCAAGGAATCTCTTTTTTGATTTTTATATTTGATGAAAAAGAAATAAAACTACTGAAATTAAACGATCTAATGTAATTACTGAAATTAAACAACCTAATATAAATCTAATTAAAATTATTTCTAAACTGAACTACTTAATGAAAACAGCAAAGAAAAGACTAACCGACCTGGAAACGCTCCTAATCTATCCCACGTGTGATGACTCTGAAACTGTTCGGCGGAAGTAAACTCGCGCCGGTTAGTCCCAAAAGCTTTTCGTAAACGATCAGCTGTGTTGCTCTTGGAGTTGTTGACAGGACAAACAAGACATAAAAGATCATAACAATCTTATGATTATAAATTTTCACAATAAGGGAAACCTGTTATGCAAGAAACTCATATTTGATAATTCAATCAATGAAGAAGATAAACCTGTCATTCACAAACTGAATTAACAATTGTTATGTCTTTTATATATTTGGAAGAAACCAAATATAAATAACAGTGATTAAAATTATATCATTTGCACAGGATCTAGATAGCTAAAGTAGTCATAAATCATAGACAAATTGATATACACAACATGAAACAGAGATATTGATATATTGAGAAGCTAAAGCTGTGACAAAACACCAAATTCTGCTTCAGTCTATATTATAACTTCATATCCTTGTTCTCCCACGAATGAGGATGAACATTATTACAAAAATCATAAGTTTATATAAGTTTCTCACAAGGTAAAACTTCCTTGTGGATAATATCAAAATGTTTTACATAATCTGGGAAAAATCCCAAAATCAACTAAACTAAGCAACTAAAATGCAAGTGAAATCTTTGAGATATCCCCTAACTGCTCATAAAATCAATTGCAATTCGAATTTACCTGCAATAGGACACAAATATCCAATTAGAAATATATTTCAGTAACAAAACACTAAAAAATTGATCCTACAGACTTAGCTACAAAATCATCTGATTCTGTAGCTAGTCTAGAATAGCATATAGAATCAGATAATAATCAAACGAAATCTTTTTTAAAACAATCCAATTTAATTTGTTTTTAACAAACATTGAAATCGAATTACTAATGGTTCAAGAAAATTTATCATTCAAATCAAACAAAATAAAAAAGGATGCAATTGAAACAGGATAAGAATGCTTTGTTTTTAAATTGCCATTAAATCGGGTCAAATAATAACCACACTGTTTCATATCCAAATGCAATTACAAGTAAATCGCATCGTATTCAAAATCGATATAGTTATAATCGAACACAATCACAATTGATTGGTTACGGCTGTGCATAAAATTCACATTATGTTAATCAAATACTAAACTGTTACAACTATAGTCAAAACGAAACATGCATAACAATATCCACAAACTTTGCCATAGTCTTTGGTCGTTGAATGTCATACAACCAACCGATAGGATCAAATAGCAATCACAACCATCATTGACTCGTTATAGTCATAGCAATAGATTGATATCATTCAATCATGTGTAAAAATAGGTAACTGTTTCAATTATATTCAAATGAAATCATACTCAATGAGTATAAACCCAACGAATCTCGTTATCGATCACCACACAGTCAACAGACAGGAGCGTGATAGAATCAACAGAATTCTCAATATAAACTGGGTGACCAATCAAAACGAATGTGGCTGAGTTTAATTATAGAAACAAATCGTGAGACTGGATACAGTTAATTTCATTCCTTAAATCAAATTCAAACAATATATTTGTTGCAATCTGATAACATGGTCAAACAAAACAGTCCGAATCGATTTGGTTGGGTATAACAGCTACGATTCATATATATTCTCAATTCGATCATGCAAAACAAAATGGTATTCGAATTAGTCAGAAAATATAGAATATACAATCACAACAGTTAACCAAAATTGCCAACCATATCGCATATAATATAACCAATTCGAAATGAGATATTGACTGTGTTTAAAATTGGAATACCAAAACAACATGTGTTTGGAAAATATTAACAAATTCGATTATCAACAGAGCATTCGATTGAAGCGAAATTGAAAAAATCAAATCTATCTCGAGATCACTCGAATCAAAACCAAATCCAATCAAAACTTAAACAATTATGAAAATTAATTTATCAAATCAAAATTATATAGAATAGTGCATGATTGTGTGACAGAGAAAACCCACGGTGTAAACAGAGTTTATGATTATGTCATATAAATAGGTGAAAGTCATACCAGTGAGGCTGTTCAAGCTATGCCAATTTTGAATTGACGAATGCTGTAGCCGACTCCACGTTCTTAAACAAAATCGAACCAGTTGTTCACTGTTTCTTATCAGTGGATGGCATCTTTTCTTTTTGACTGGTGAGATTTGCAACTTGATCCTCTAGATCGTGAATTCTGGACTGCAGCATTAGCACATCGAGGTAATACCTTTCTAACCATGAGCCACACTGATCGCATGGGGGAGTAGCCGGTTGAGATAAAGCAGAAAAGGGTTTCGACGAGTCCCCAGGGGTTTCACAAGGCATTTTAATGCCTGGATAATTAGGATCACTTTGCAAACAAGGTGGTAGGTTTTTCACAAAATCATATGCGGGTTTATCACACAGACCTTCGGAATAGGGATACTCGCTTGCTAGGTAGCGTTCAATCTCTGAATCAGAATCTTCACTCACCAAAATAGGGTCAGGGTTGACAGGTGCTTTTGATTTTTTTCTTGCCATGCGAGAGATTAACCGGGCGTTTTTCTTGCCTTTAAAATTGGCAATGGGTTTGGCTTTAGGCCTTTTGGCCACGGGTTTAGCAGTTTACACATGTTGGGTCACAGGATTGGGTAGGTCAATAGGAGAATTGGGTAGGGGCGTAGGTAGCAGAGCACTGTAAGGCACAGGGGGTACCGACTTACTCTCACTCACCACAGGTTTGTCAACCTGTGGTGGGCTAGAATCATCAAAATTATTGCGTTTAAGAAAATCATTCCAACAGTCCCAATGTAACCCCAAATGACAAACCACAAGCATTTTAATTAACCCAAAATGAAATAGGTTGTTATCGGCCTGATTCCGTTTGTACCTTTTAGCCATTTTAAACAAACTCCTGTGCAGGTAGTAAGGCATGTTAAGTTCATAACCCATGAAAACCATAAGTATTCGAAGATGGTACAGGAAAACGAAACCATACCGGCCCTCGCAAGTAATGAACTGCTTGGTTACCATCAACAAGTCGTGCCAGCGTTGCTTTAGCATATTTGCAAGCAAACCCTTGTCAGAGGAACTCACCCTTCGTGACTGGAAGAGTAATGTCCATGAGACATCTTCCACTTTGCAATTTTTTGACCGTTTCTATCTGACAGTAGGCAGACTGGTAGCTAGACTAAGGAACTGTTCGTTGATTTCCAATTGCACATCCCCAACCTTGGCTCAGCAGCCATCGAAGGTTAATGCAAATTGCTGAGCCATGCTAGGGTTATAGCCATCAAACTTTCGAATGAATGGGATCCATCCGAATTCTTCCAGGTCGCTGTAAGCACCATTGAACATCAACAATGCTTGGCTCCCATTGGGTTCAGCCCTTACGACTGGAGCCATGGCGCGGGTGCATGGTAGGGTTTGGGTCGAACATACAATACATAGGAGCAAAATCGTTATGGCTAAAAGCTGCAAGCACTCAAAGGGGGAAGAATTAATGTATGCGTGCGAAGGTGGTGGGATTATCACTGCCATGTAGCACATTAATGGTACAGTACAATTTTGTTCAATCACTCATCATATCATTTAAACCATACTAATCGGCCAACCCAAAAATTTGAGCGGTGGATAATCATTTCAACGTGCCATTAATCAATGTAGAACCAAAACCATAAATCAATGCACCATAGTATAATTCAAACCAAAGTAAAATCCAAATGTTTCACCAACGTTCCATTCAATAATCAAACATTGCCATTCAATATGAAATATTAAACTCATGCGCTTGTTACATAATCCAATGTTTTGATCGAAAGTTTAAAACATGGTGACAATAGATAAAATCGATAAGCTAAGAGCTTTAAAATCATAAGGATCACATTATATAAAAACCTTTAATCCACCATGACCCCTATATAATCAAATATAACTCATAATTTCCATGCTCAAAGCCTTATTAATTAAATCAAAATCAAGTTGCGCAATCAGAGCGATAATAGGAAAATGGACATAGTTTGAAAAATAAACCAAAGGTAAGTACCAATCAGCATATCAGTGAGCAGATCATGACAATTCAAATAACAATGGAGGAGTTTTCATGCTTTCAGTCGTGAAAACTAAATTAAAACCAATTTGCAAATGTCGCTTGAAATGAAAGCATCGTCTCTTTGCGAGATGTGACAGAAATTTGAAGTTCAAGAGACATAGGTGTAGGCAGCTTTTAGAGCAATTGAAAAAAAAATTGAATTGGCTGCCAACAATGGCGACACACTGGGAGAAGCAGTTATCTCTGTCGAAAGAAACAAATTCAGATTAGGACAGCAGAAAATTCAACTCAGAAACAACCACCAGAAAATCGTACAAACATCATCATTTACCATCTTTTCCAGCGATGTTTTAAAAGACGTAACTAATAACATTATTGAGATCAGCGAGTCATAATTTTTATGATAAAATCTTCAATACTGTTGGCATAGCCACTACTGCCAGCAGGCCTCCATAGCCTCGACAGGGTTGCCATTTAACCCACTCAGATGTCTGTATCCTGTCAAGAAGTTCTAGATCAGAGTAAAGGACTTTTTAAAGAGGTTTCTTATATTTTTTTCATAGATGTTCATGTACCCGACATTGCTTCGCTGCCAGCAGGCCTGTTCAGTACCCCGGTGAAGTTGTCTTGGCACCATGCTTGCATTTATCCGCTGTCAGCGGACCTGTTCAGTATCCCGACGAGTTTACAAACACTTCCCAAAGCTCTTATTAACATTTTTATTTTGTTTTTCTTTTATGGATAGCTGAGTGGGGTGACACTGAAAAATCTTGGTATTTTATCATATTTTTTAGACCTCATCAAAAATTTTTAACACCGTCCTTTATTCAGCTCCATAAATGTTTTATTTCCACAACAACTTACTATGGCAGGGAGACATCCTTTTGATTCATTCCTCTACGGAAAAGGGACAGCGTAAAAAGATTAGAGATGATCATGACAAACTTTTCTTAGAGATTGAAATTAGAAAACTTCTTTCAAACAACAAAATTTTCGAACATGAATATCAGTTTATAAACACATCACTGTTGTTCGTACAATCTTTCAGAAGTTATTTCAGCAAAGAAATTTTCTACGGTCTTTGTCTGAATAGCTCAGTGCACAAGCAAGGAAATGTTTCAAAAACAACACAAAACTGATCAATCCAAATCAAAACCAAAATCGAAAATAAAGGAAAAAATAAAAACAAAAGGAAATATTTACATAATATACAAGGGTAGAAATCAAGCAAAGTACCTTTTCAGGGCTTGTCCATTCACCGGATAGGTGTCAAGCTGCCCTTCAAGATTCTATAATTGAAAGGAACTAGGACCCAACTTTTCAGCGATCAAAAATGGCCCAAGCCACAAATTTTGGAACTTGGTATGCTCACCCTTTCCTTCGTGTGGTTTGTCCCACTTTAAGACGAGATCGCCTACTTCAAAATTCCTATCAGAAGCAGAATTAGAATCGAACCAGCTTTTAATCAGTTGTTGATGTTGGTCTAACTTACGCTTAGCTT
>JASDQU010011174.1:193200-208216 GCA_032191745.1 Picea mariana | reverse complement strand
ACTAAAAACAAACAAACTAATTATTACACTAATCTAATTAAAACAAACTATTAAATAAACTAAAACTAAATACAACTATTCTAACTATTATATACAATCTACTTATTACTATTGTAATAACTCAAATCAACTATCTAATTACCAGCTGCAATATTACTTATTCACAAATGTACACTATAAACAATCTACAGATTTAATTAAAACCTGCAAAACTCATGTATTTTCTGCCCTAAGACAGCAAGATATGTTTTTTTTTTTTAATTTTTTTTTAATTTTTTTTTTTTATTTTTATGAAAAAGAAATAAAGCTACTAAAATTAAACAATCTAATGTAATTACTGAAATTAAACAACCTAATATAAATCTAATTAAAATTATTTCTAAACTAAACTACTTAATGAAAACAGCAAAGAAAAGACTAGCTGACCTGGAAGCGCTCCTAATTTATCCTGTGTGTGATGACTCTGAAGCTGTTCGGCGGAAGTAAACTCACACTGGATTGGTTCAAAATCTTCTCGTAAATGATCTGCTGCACTACTCTTTGAGTTGTTAACAGGATAAACAAGACATAAAAGATCATAACAATCTTATGATTATAAATTTTCACAATAAGGGAAACTTGTTATGCAAGAAACTTATATTTGATAATTCAATCAATGAAGAAGATAAACCTGTCATTCAAAAACTGAATTGACAATTGTTATGTCTTTTATATATTTGGAAGAAACCAGATATGAATTACAGTGATTAAAATTATATCATTTGCACATGATCTAGATAGCTAAAGTAGTCATAAATCATAAACAAATTGATATACACAACATGAAACAGAAACATTGATATATTGAGAAGCTAAAGCTGTGACAAAACACCAAATTCTGCTTCAGTCTGTATTATAACTTTATATCCATGTTCTCCCACGAATGAGGATGAACATTATTACAAAAATCATAAGTATATATAAGTTTCTCCATAGGGTAAAACATCCCTGTGGATAATATCAAATTGGTTTACACAATCAGGGAAAAATCCCAAAATCGACTAAACTAGGAAAATCAAAATGTCATTAAAATCTTTGAGATATCCCCTAACTGCTCATAAAATCAACTGCAATTCAAATTTACCTGCAATAAGACACAAATATCCAATTACAAAGATATTTTAGTAACAAAACACTAAAAAATTGATCCTACAGACTTAGCTACAGAATCATTTGATTCTGTAGCTAGTCTAAAATAGCATATAGAATCAGATAACAATCAAACCAAATCCTTTTAAAACAATCCAATTTAATTTGTTTTTTAACAAACATTGAAATCGAATTACTAATGGTTCAAGCAAATTTATCATTCAAATCAAACCAAATCGAAAAGGATGCAATCGAAACAGGATAAGAATGCTCTGTTTTTAAATTTCCATTAAATCGAGTCAAATAATAACCACACTGTTTCATATCCAAATGCAATCATAATTAAAACGCATCGTATTCAAAATCGATATGGTTACAATCGACCACAATCACAATCGATTGGTTACGGCTGTACATAAAATTCACATTGTGTTAATCAAATACCAAACTGTTACGACTATAGTCAAAACGAAACATGCATAATAGTATCCACAAACTTTGCCATAGTCTTCGGTCGCTGAGTGTCATATAGTTAACCGATAGGATCAAATAGCAATCACAGCTATCATTGAGTCATTATAGTCATAGCAATGGATTGATATCATTCAATCATGTGAAAAATAGGTAACTGTTTCAACTATATTCAAATGAAATAATACTCAATGAGTATAAACCGAATGGATCTCGTTGCCGATCATCACTCAGTCAACAGGCAGGAACGAGATAGAATCAACAGAATTCATAATATAAACCGGGTGACTAATCAAAATGAATGTGGCTGAGCTTAATTATAGAAACAAATCGTGAGACTGGATACAGTTAATTTCATTCCTTAAATCGAATTCAAACAATATATTTGTTGCAATCTGATAACATGATCAAACAAAACAGTCCGAATCGATTTGATTGGGTATAACAGCTACGATTCATATCTATTTGCAATTCGGTCATGCAATAACAGAATGATATTCGAATTGGTCAGAAAATATAGAATATACAATCACAACGGTTAACCATAATTGCCAACCATATCGAATAGAATATAACCAATTCAAAATGAGCTATTGACTGTGTTTAAAATTGGAATACAAAAACAGCTTGTGTTTGTAAAATATTAACAACTTCGATTATCAATAGAGCATTCGATTGAAGCTAAATTGAAAAAATCAAATCTATCTCGAGATCACTCGAATCAAAACCAAATCCAATCAAAACTTAAACAATTATGAAAATTAATTTATCAAATCAAAATTATATACAATAGTGCATGCTTGTGTGACAGAGAAAACCCACGGTGCAAACAGAGTTTATGATTATGTCATAAAAATAGGTGAAAGTCATACTAGTGAGGCTGTTCGAGCTACACCAATTTTGAATTGACGAATGTTGTAGCCAACTCCACGTTCTTAAACAAAATCGAACCAGTTGTTCGCTGTTTCTTATCAGTGGGTGGCATCTTTGCTTTTTGACTGGTGAGCTTTGCAACTTGATCCTCCAGATCATGAATTCTGGAGTGCAGCATTGGCACATCGAGGTAATACCTTTCTAACCATGAGCCACACTGATCGCATGGGGGAGCAGCCAGTTGAGATAAAGTAGGAAAGGGTTTCGATGAGTCCCCGGGGGTTTCACAAGGCATTTTGATGCCGGGATAATTAGGATCATTTTGCAAACAAGGTTGTAGGTTTTTCATGAAATCATATGCGGGTTTATCACACAGACCTTCTGAATAGGGATACTCGCTTGCTAGGTAGCGTTCAATCTCTGAATCGGAATCTTCACTCACCATGATCGGGTCAGGGTTGACAGGGACTTTCGGTTTGTTTCTTGCCATGCGAGAGATTAACCGGGTGTTTTTCTTACCTTTAGAATTCGCATTAGGTTTGGATTTAGGCCCTTTGGCCATGGGTTTAGCAATTTCCACGTCTGTGGTCACAGAACCGGGTAGATCAATAGGTGGTTCGGGTAGGGGTTTGGGTAACAGAGCACTATAAGGCATAAGGGGGACTGACTTACTTTCGCTCACCACAGGTTTGTCAACCTGTGGTGGGCTTGAACCATCAAAATTATTGCGTTTAAGAAAATCATTCCAACAGTCCCGACGTAACCCCAAATGACAAACCACAAGCATTTTAATTAACCCAAAATGAAATAGGCTGTTATCGGCCTGATTTCGTTTGTACCTTTTAGCCATTTTAAACAAACTCCTGTGCAGGTAGTAAGTCATGTTAAGTTCATAGCCCATGAAATCCATAAGTAGCCAAAGATGGTACAGGAAAATGAAACCATACCGGCCCTCGCAAGTAATGAACTGCTTGGTTACCATCAGCAAGTCGTGCCAGCATTGCTTTAGCATATTTGCAGGCAAACCCTTGTCACAGGAACTCACCCTTCGTGACTGGAAGAGTAATGTCCACGGGGCATCTTCCACTTTTCAATTTTTTGACCATTTCTGTCTGACAGCAGGCAGACCAGTAGCTAGACTAAGGAACTGTTCGTTGATTTCCAATTGCACATCCCCAACCTTGGCTCGGCAGCCATCGAAGGTTAATGCAAATTGTCGAGCCACACTAGGGTTATAGCCATCAAACTTTCAAATGAACGAGAGCCATCTGAATTCTTCCAGGTCACTGTAAGCACCATCGAACATCAACAATTCCTGGCACCCGTTGGGTTCAGCCCTTATGACTGGAGCCATGGCGCGGGCGTATGGTAGGGTTTGGGTCGAACATACAATACACAGGAGCAAAATCGTTATGGCTAACAGCTGCAAGCGCTCAAAGGGGGATAAATTAATGTATGCGTGCAAAGGTGGTGGGATTATCACCGCCATGCAGCACATTAATGGCATAGTACAGTACTCATCATATCGTTTAAACCATACTAATCGGGCAACCCAAAAATTTGAGCGGTGGATAATCATATCAACGTGCCATTAATCAATGTGGAACCAAAACCATAAATCAATATGCCATAGTATAATTCAAACCAAATTAAAATCCAAATGTTTCACCAACGTGCCATTCAGTAATCAAACATTGCCATTCAATATGAAATATTAAACTCATGTGCTTGTTACATAATCCAATGTTTTGATCAAAAGTTTAAAACATGGTGACAATAGATAAAATCGATAAGCTAAGAGCTTTAAAATCATAAGGATCACATTATATAAAAACCTTTAATCCACCATGACCCCTATATAGCTTATCGATTTTATCTATTGTCACCATGTTTTAAAACTTTTGATCAAAACATTGGATTATGTAACAAGCGCATGAGTTTAATATTTCATATTGAATGGCAATGTTTGATTATTGATTGGCACGTTGGTGAAACATTTGGATTTTACTTTGGTTTGAATTATACTATGGCACATTGATTTATGGTTTTGGTGCCACATTGATTAATGGCACRKTRMWRTGMTKWTCMAYCRCTCAWMWTWTCRKKTWRRCCRTAYTARTMTGGYYWAMMYGAWAWKWTGAGYGRTKGAWMAKCAYWKYAMYGTGCCATTAATCAATGTGGMACCAAAACCATAAATCAATRYRCCATAGTATAATTCAAACCAAAKTAAAATCCAAATGTTTCACCAACGTGCCATWCARTAATCAAACATTKCCATCCAATAATCAAACATTGCCATTCAATATGAAATATTAAACTCATGYGCTTGTTACATAATCCAATGTTTTGATCAAAAGTTTTAAAACATGGTGAYAATAGATAAAATCGATAAGMTAAGAGATTTTAAAATCATAAGGATCACATTAYATAAAAACCTTTAATCCACCATGACCCCTAYATAATCAAATATAACTCAYWADTTGCATGCTCAAAGCCTTATTAATTAAATCAAAATCAAGTTGCGCAATCAGAGCGATAATAGGCAAATGGACATAGTTTGAAAAATAAACCAAAGGTAAGTACCAATTAGCATATCAGTGAGTAGATCATGACAATTCAAATAACAATGGAGGATTTTTCACGCTTTCAGTTGTGAAAACTAAATTAAAACCAATTTGCAAATGTCGCTTGAAATGAAAGCATCGTCTCTTTGCGAGATGCGACAGAAATTTGAAGTTCAAGAGACATAGGTGTAGGCAGCTTTTAGGGCAACTGAAAAAATTGAATTGGCTGCCAACATAACCCCACAATGAAGTCCATAAAATTTCATTATACGCAAATGGTGGAATGGGTACAGACAATAGTTTTCTTGGAGGCTTCACTGTCTCTCCCTTGTGTCATTGGAAAATGCCACACTTTACCACAAAGGTGTGGACTCTCTTCTTCATTCCTTCTCCAAAAAATGAATGTTTGATTCTTTCATATCTTTTATGAAACCCTGAATGACCTACTATGGGAGAGGAATGTATTTTAGATAACACTTGATGTAATACAAGGGATTACATAGGGGAATTTACTAGTAAAACACATACACATAATATATAGAAGAATGATACAATAATATATAAGCATGCATTCATAGAAGAATATAGAGGAGGAGATTAGTAGTAGAACCAACAATTTGTATTGTTTTATTATATAATATAAAACACCACTCTTCTCTCATATTACATATATGATCACATATATTTATATAATGATTCAGTTGGAAAGTAGTTACAACTGATCCTAAATACCTTGGTTTGTTGATTCGACCAACTTGACTTGCTTAGGCGACTTCCTTTCATAGTTGACTAACAATTTACCTTAGTCGAATAATTTTCCTAGTCAACTTAGTCGACTAGGCTCTCCAACATCTCCCCCACCCTCAAATCCTTCTTCATATTGAAGAAGGGGGAGATTTAGAAAATTACAATAAATGACTAAGTGCCAAAATTTACAAAATAGTGTGTTCATGATGGTGTTTCTTGAGTGTTGGATGGTGGTGTTTCTTTAATTATCTCTATTGGAACTTCTTTTGTTTGAGATAATTCTAATTGTCCTTCTAGAACTAATTGCAATGGTGGTTCTGGCTTATTGACCCATCCCTCATCAAGATGTGCTTGGTTGAAAATATGGTGTCTAACACATGGTTTATTTTCATGCATGTTACACATTCAACCAAAAATTGTCTTTCATCTATCAAGGCCATATGATCTAGGTTCTTTCTCAACTATGGGGTGATTTTGTCTCCAATCATGTTATCACGGTAACCTTCAAGCCATGAAATTGATACACCCAACTGATATAAGTAATCATTCTTTTTTCGATTGGGAGCGAGTATGACCTTGTCTCCCCTTTCACTTCCTACAAAGATCTTGTGTGGTTCGATCTCCACATTTGTGACTTTTGATGTCTTTTTCACCACAATGCATGGTGCAAATAGATTAATGTTCATTGGAATTGTGCACTCTCGAGGGAATTTTATCTTCGATTCTTCCTAAGTGGTGGGTTCTAACCCTCCATTTTCCAATGGTACTAATTGGTATTATCCAATGGAGCCAGTGCTTCCACACATATTTCTTGTTAGGTGTTCCTTAACCGTCTCTAACCCTAATGCTTGTTTCTTTTCAACAGTGTTATTCAACTACGTCCCCCAGTGCAAGGGTTTCATTTGTCTTGAGACATATGAAGTAATTCCATATAGACTATCATGCTAACTTCGATTATTGGAAAGGAAAAAGTAGTGGAACACATCTTTATTTTTACCCAAGGGAAGTTCTACAAATCAATAAATCTTTATGCATTCTCACTCAATGAGGATTTTGTTTATACGGAGCTCTAAGAATACACGTTGGTTGTATTTGTAGGGATTTTCAACAAATCTTTGAGTTTTCCATATGTGTAGTAATTATGTAGACCACATGATGTGTGTATTATGTGTAATAAGTGTAGATTGAGTGGTCAAACTATTCTTCTTGCATTGGATATAATGATATTTGAATTGAATCTCTTGGTTGATGGTTGTTCGATTACGACCCATTATGATTTTTGTTGATTATTGTTGTTGCATGTGTAAGTGACATTTTGATGGGTTATGGTATTAATTGATCAAATTAAGTGTGTCTCATCTGGTTTTTTTCTCCTTCCATTAAATATTTGTTTCTCAGTTAGTTGATGTTAGTCGACTCATTTTTCCTAGTTGGATCACTCCTCTTGGTTGTCTTTCTCTCCTTGGTTGGCTCGTTCTCCTCGGTTGGCTCACGCTCCTCGGTCATATCACTCTCTTCATTTGATTCAATCTACTTGGTTGACTCACTTCTCTTAATTGAAATTCTTCCCTCAGTTGACTTGTTTTTGTCAGTCGATTTTTTCCCTAGTTCATTTACTAGGTTCTTTTTTCGCTTCTTTGCTTGAGATTTTCCTAATATTTGTTGTCTTGTTCCTCCATTATTCCATGTGATGCCATCATTGATATGAGAAAACTGGTTGATATGGATTCTTTTCTTTGTCAAATTCCTCGTGTTGTATGAGTTTCAATTGATCATTGTCCTTATGCTTTTCATAAATTTTTCTTTCCTTGTCCTAACCAACTTCCATGATCTTGGGAAATTTCAACTTATTACTAGTCCCATTTGGTTAAGGTTTTTTCAAATAAATCTTGATTTATCCATAACCAATTGTCTTATTGAGTATTTTTTTTAAGGATCTGACTACCACCAAGTGGTTTCAAGAATATCCCCACCCATTGGCACCCCCAAGGGAGTTTTCACAAGTGGATTTTTTTTGTAATGGGTGGTGTTTTCACTAAGTAAATTTCCAAGGATGAGGAAGCAACTCATAAAGGTAACCACATAACCAACTTAGAACTGAAACTAGCCTTTTAGTTCAGAGAGGGATCTCTCTTGTCACTTGGTCTATAAATATGGATTTTCTTTGAGGAATAGTGGATAATTTTTGAATAGGTAAGGGGTTTTTTAAAGATTTGCTGGAAAGAAGTAAAGGAACCTATTGGGCAATGGAGACAATTCTTTGAAGGAAAATGAAAACAATGTCTGGTAAGTAGAACTGTCAAGGAAGCAAAGGCTAGGTAGGAAATGACCTTTCAGTTTTTAATTTGATGTTATATAAAGGAAGAAAGAAGAAAACACATAACAATAATCAGAGCACCATTCAAGATGAATTCTAATGAGTTAAGAAAGAAAATAGTGTTCAAATTGCTAGAATCTAAAGCATCATTTGAGATGAATTTCAGACCATTTGATATCCAATTTATACATATAATTATCAGTAGATGAAAGATAAATAAATATATAAGAACATACATGAAAGGTAAACAGACTTTAGGTCATCACCATTAGAATATTTGGTATGTAAAAGCTCCAGACATCTACACTAATATTTCATTCAAATTCATCAAATATGTACAATGATCAATAAAATTTGTCCTTTGTTCTTCTTCCAACACTTTTCACATTCAAAGTGCTCCAATATATAAGAAAACAAACTCCCTAAGCTAAAGAATTAAAATTTCTCTACTATTCTATAATTATGGATTTGATTACATCAAAAGAGAACAATTTGTAAACTACTTGCTAAAAATAGCAA
The DNA here is from genome assembly GCA_032191745.1 of Picea mariana. Lineage (NCBI taxonomy): Eukaryota > Viridiplantae > Streptophyta > Pinopsida > Pinales > Pinaceae > Picea > Picea mariana. Next base: position 199,597 of record JASDQU010011174.1, on the reverse strand, counting down.
AGTCACATTGACCATATTAATGCATGCAATCCTCTTTAACAGAAAGGGATCTCCAACATATTTTTGAGTTTGAGGGTGCTATGATTCATCAGGGATAGTTGGAGACAAATATTGGAGTGATATGAGCATTGAAAAGGCTCCCTGTCAACTTTGCGTAGCGAGCTACCGAGACATGTTGTGTAACTGCAACCTACAATAATTGCGTAGCAAGATTTACACATCGTGTGGGTTTTCTTTAGAAAAATACATTTAGGAGGTGGTTGCAATACCTCTACAGGATCAAAATCACTTCTATATAATTTACCCATCATTTCCCAATGTATTTCAAACTCCTATGTGCCTACAATGCTTGCGTAGCGAGAGATCGCTACGCAAGTTCTATATAATGCAGTTTTCCAGTCAAAATAAAAAACTGATCATTTGTGTTTCTTAAAAAAGACAAATTGTGAAGATATGAAACTTATAACTTAGCTACCTTTGTTATAAGGTCTAAATTCCCTCTATATACATCATCACCCTTCATCTTTAGCTTGAGAGACCTGTTTTCCTTTCTCAATGACAAATTATGTCTTTTCAAGTTACCCACTTTCCTAAACAGTAGTGCATTCCTTCTCAGTTTTGACTGAACATTTGTGAGGGATGCACAAGCATTTTTTATGGTTGGTCCACATTCCGTAAAGTGTGATTGAAACCTTATATATGGTGCTCGTTTACTCTCCCCGAGCTGAATGATTAGGTCTTGAGCCTCCACGAGTTGCTTATTTATCGATTTGATGGTTTTCTCACCCTCTCCAAGTGAAGTATAAATCTTCTCAACTGATGTAGGCTATCCATGTTCTAGTGTTTTCTCTGCAAGTTTTAAATCAAAGGTTATATTTCTAGTTGAGGATATTGTTAAGGGTCGTATAGGTTTAATAAAACCCATAGTCTTAGGATCTTGCCTTCTTTCCTTCTCTTTAGAATCTTTTGGAAACTTTAGGACTGATTCCTTCTTTGACCCTATGGAATCTTGTGGATTTTGAATATCATAAATCCTCTCAACCAATTTTCTTTTCATTTCCCTAATATCATGAAAAATATGAACTATGAAATGTTGAGATTCCTTAAGTTGGTTTTGTAGTTCCTTGATTTCTTGGTCTTTCTCCTCTGGATGCACTTGATATTCATCCATTCCTTGAGATGAATAATCAATAGATTGTGTATGCAGGGAAGATACATGAAATCTCTTGGAAAATGATCTTGTGATTGGGATACTGACTCCTTGGGTTTCCTCCACCTCATCAGAAAAATGTAGCCTTATACCTTTATTTTTAGCTATATTTCTTGGTGAAGAATCATCAATCTCCTTACCTTTCCCCATGCCCTATTCTGCAAACCCTTTTTATTTCCCACTTGAGACTCTAGAGGCCACTTTCTCAGCGGATGAGGGGGTGTCTCCTTTGGGATCTAGGGAAATGACAGCCAATAATCCTAGTCTCTGTTTGATTTCTTTAGTTCTTCCACTACTACCAAATTAACCAAGGAGAAATGAAATAAACTATACTTAAGTTGATCAACCCTAGTTTGTACCATGTCTTCTTGTTTTCCTAAAATTTTGTACAAGTAGAAAGGTAAATTCAAGGGGTTCTTCCCTATGAAATGTATCAGAATTCTTATGTGGTAAAGGTATGCCCTATTAAATATTCCCTCATGAGTGAAATAGCATTGGACTACTCTTAATAGCCTTTCATAATGCTCCAATATGCATTATCTTGGAATGTTGGTGCCAAACCTATGTTTTATGTACTTAGGTTTCAGGAAATCAATATAGAAAGATGGATCAAGAGGCATACCTTTGAACTATTTCTCCCACTGGAATGGAATTTCTATTGTAGTAGCCACTATGTCCTTTGATACCTGGAAGGTAATGTCAACAACTCTTGTCTTGACACCATTAAAATTAAGGGAGAACTCCTTTGTCACCTGCGCATTATACCCTTGAATTTTCTCACAGAACCTCATGCAGCCAACCTGCACAAATGAAACCCTAAATGTAGGATCAGATTTCACCAACTCCAAGCTCTCTGGCTCACACCTCAACACACTTCCTCCTTTGTTTTATTTTTTTTTCCTTGAGTGACCATGCTGCAGATGTAGGCTAAAAATGAGATCGGTAAGGACAAAATGGTTCAAACACTAAAACTTAGACATGGAACTTTACATAGTGAATGATAGGTTAGGGTTTGTTCAAATGTTTCAATGGACTCAACAACATGATGAGAGAGTTTTTGGATTGAATGTATGTAGGCACAGATTGTTTGACAAACACAAAACATGTTGGGTCCTTCATTTTTGGTTAGAAGTTGCGCAAGGATGACTATAGTCCCAATTTTGGTCAAACATGAGTTGCGCAAGCCACAAAGAATATGGACAGTGGAGAAAGAAAAGAAACATAAAACAGTTGTGAAAAGGGACAATGCAACACCAGTGAGGAAAAATAAGTTATAACAAAACAAGAACAATAATGTTGGAAGATTGGTTGTTGTCATTGGTTTTGGACCGCAAGATTGATGAAGGTATTTTCACATGAAGGGAAATGCACATTCAGATACAACACCCATGGATGGATAGTATACATCACTTTGTTTCTATTGGTATGTGTCACGTCATGCAAATCCTCGTGGTTGAGGAGAAATGAATTTTTGAATATGGCAAAGTGAATTGAAGAAGGAAGTACATGTAGGCCCTGAAGATAATTAAAAAAAAGAATTACAAAATAAGAAAGTGTCAGGTTGGACCTAATGTTAAAAGGATGTGCCATAAATGGTATAAATAAATATCATTATACATTCATTTGATACAAAAATTGAATTTCAGAGGAAATCAAAAGTAAATAAGGTCATATTTCAAGGGAGGATGAAGTCTTTTGGTGATGTGTTCCAAGGTATGTTATTTTCAGGCCATCTTACCATTTTCGCTATAATGTTTTTTCTAGAACAATTCAGATGGTAAAATTGGTATGGTATTGAGACGACATATCAAGGTACCTTTGGTAAAATTTTCATCTCTTTATTCTCTATAATTATGGAGACACACTCTGTGGAAGATAGGGTTTTTGACCAGTCCTGAAGCTAGTCAATAAACAGGTGTTCCAGGTAAAACAATCATAATGTATTCATAGAGAATCCAAATGAAGTGGGATGAATTTCATTAGAAAGAGTATGGATGGTATCTTCTTGTCTATGATTTTTAGAATCAGATGTTAAATATTGAGCGTGGGACATTCTGTACAATTTCAGTCTCTTGAATAAACCAGAATTGAACAAGGTCTACCATTCTCTCTATAAATTATTTTTGGGGAGGATTCAAGGAGTGAAACTTGGAGAAGGTTCAGAGAATAAATTGAGTAATATTATATACAGGATCAGAGTATTCCAAGAATTGAAGAATTGCAGAAATTGAAGAAGTCTCGGGAAGCATTATCAGGTTCTATGTGATGGTTGGTTGATGGTGATGATTTAATGTAAAGTTTTATTATCTCTCATAAATTCTTGGGTGGAAGGAAGTGACAAGGATGGAGAGTTCAAATATCTCTTAATATTGGAGGATTGTATATTCCTCTTGGAGCTTTATCCCTCCCTTTACATTTGGAAGCTATAGCTACCTTTGGAAGTCACTACTTCCCTTGAACAATAACTATTGATTATTTCTCATATATTGTGCATGGTGTATTGTGGTGTATTGGTGTAACTCTTATACTATTGTTTATTGCTCATTGGATATAATTGAATGGTTTAAGTATAAGTTGATTTTTTTTTTAAATTGTACTTGATACTGATTCACCCCCCTCTCAGTATCAACAATTGGTATGAGAGTGGGTTACCTTCAGTACAGTTTAACCACTGGAAGGAAGATCCTAAGAAGAAATGGAAGACAAAATTCCAAATGGGATTCCACCATTTTATGGAAGCAATTTTGAATATTGGAGTAATATAATAGAAACTTACTTGAAATCTCTTGGGGCAGATGTTTGGTTCTTAGTTGCTTCAGGATACAATGCTTTGAAGAAACCAAAGACTGCAGCTCAGAAGGAAGCAAAAATGAACAATAAAATAGCAATAGATACCATCCTAAATGGATTGACAGATTCAGTGAAATCCAATGTGGGATCATTTACATCATCAAAAGAGATTTGGGACAAGCTACAAGACCTTTATGCAAGAAAAGAAGCAAAATAATAAGAAGAAGAAGTTGAAGCAAATTACAACATCTCATATTTCAAAGAAGCAAATAAAGGTCAGTTCTTTTGCTTTAATTGTGAAGGAGTGGGGCATGTTGAATTTGAATGTCCTCATCCAAGGATTGAAAGAGATGACACTGAAGAAGAAAAGTCCAATGAAGAAGAAGAAAATCGTGAAGCATAAATTATTCAACAAGAAGATGAGAATCTTAAAAAATTGAAGCATGTTGAGATTGAAAATAACAAGCTCAAAGAAACAGATAGAAAACTAACAAGTGAATTGGGTAGTTGTGAAAAGACAGTTGTAAGATTGAAGAAACAATTAGAAGACTTTGAGAAACTACGAGAAGAATTTTTTTTCTTGAAAACTCTACTCGAAGAAGAAAGAAGAATAGGATAAGTAAGGAATGTCCAAATGATGAAGAAAGAAGAAGATTGTGAGAAACTTGAACAAGAAGTTGTCTCATTGAGGAAGAGATTAAGAAACTCTCAAGTGTCGAAAGACTTAACACATCTTGGATGGATGGGTGAAACTTCATACAAAGAAGATGCAAATACCAACAAGAAGGTTGAAGAAAGAGATACACAGACAGTTGATGAGAAGTGGACCAGGGTACCAGAAAGAAGGAATGCTTACAAGAGAGATGAATATCCAAGAAGACCTCCTACCTTCAGGAATCAAAGAAGCTTCAATCAGTATGAAGGAAACTACAGAAGAGTAGATCATGAGCCCAGATGGACTACATCACAAAGAAGGCCACTTACTCCAAGGTATCAAAATTTATTTCTTGGTCATTGTTATACTTGGAAAAATTTTGGACATCAGGCAATTAATTGCAGAATCAATGAAAGGAACAAATACAAAAGAAACATGAATGATGTAAATAGAATATATGTAAATAATCATGTATTTTTCAATAGAAGTTATAATTCATTTTCCCCATTGATGGACAAAAATATTGTATGCTACAAATGTAATTATCTTGGTCACAAAGCACGAGATTGTAGATATATGAATGAAGATGTCTCTATTCCAACCACAATATGGAGAAGGAGAGAGATTCCAAACAATCAAGATTTTCGAATAGCATTAACCACTAAATATTGTAAAGAAGAATATGAATGGTACATCGACAGTGGATGTTATTCACACATGACCAGGGATCAAGACAAATTCATCAGCTCGAAGAGAAAGGGTGGCAATGTTGCATTTGGAGATGACTCATCTGCCAAAATACTTGGAGAAGGTGTATTAGAACTTGGAATAAAAAATGTAAAAGAAAATAATGTCCTATTGGTTTAGGACTTGAAGCATAATCTACTCAGTGTTAGTAAAATGTGTGATCAAGGATACACTCTTATGTTTGACTCCCAAAAATGTAAAATTAGATAAAATAACTCAAGAAGATTGGTTGCAACTACAACAAGAAGACCGAACAACATATACATCCTATACATGAAGAAGAGAGACAAGACAGAAGCCACGCAAAATGATTCCAAGGAAGAAAAAGTCCCAAAGACCAAAAATAAGGATGAAGTATCATTGAGTGACACATGCTCAGGGGGAGCTGTTGTTGGGTATTCTACCCTACAGACTAATAAGCTAGGGCTCTAAGCTTATACACAGATCATGACCCTCAAGACTTAACTTTTAACCTTCTACCCGAATCTAAAACCCCGATTTTCACATGCACACAAGAGAAGAATGAACCAACCTTTTTCCGGACGGCTGAAGTNCTTATTATCCCTTTGCTGCTGCTGCTCCTTCCAAAATCTTTCCTGCAATCAAGACAATACTATGCATGCATGCTACTGATCTATTCTAGGATTAGAGATAAAACACAAATCAAATAACACAGATGAGACTCATGTATGCGGGACAGGAAAAGTATCTTTTTATTAGCTTCAATATGAACCAACTTACAATGATTTCTGAGGCCAGTCACCGTTCCACGATCCTGATCCTGGGCTCTTCCTCTTCTTCTTTGTCCTCCAACTGCTGCTTCTTGAGTTTCTCCTAAAGCTTGAGGCAAGTCTAAAGGGTTGGGACAAAGCTGGCTTGGCAATTTGGCAGAGTTTCTTTGCAATAATGTTTCCTCCTTTGAATAGTACCCCTACCCCTCCTTTTATAGGCTGGAAGGAGCTAGGGTTCTTGGCGAACTCTCGGCCATGCATGGC
>JASDQU010011174.1:157736-175801 GCA_032191745.1 Picea mariana | reverse complement strand
AGGATTGGCTTAACTTATCAGGTTAGGGTGGTGTTGAATTTTGTCTGAAAGGCTGTTTCAAGTATCAATTTGTGAATATGGGAACATATTTTTAGACACGCGTGCCATTAGATGGTCGTGGAACTGAAAGGGGCGTTTAGCCTCCCGAGCGTACCTGAAAACATCAGGACTACCCCTCTGCGAGAAGAAGTCATTTGAAAACCAGTCTAATCCATCGTAATGCTCTGGATCACCAGTCTATTACAGTAGGGTTCACTTATTTTCGCCCTTACTATTTTTGGGATATGAAAGGTATATAAAATATGTATATACAACACTATTAAAATTTTGTGGATACTTTTGCACAGTTTTGACTATAAACTATTTGTAATTCTATGTATAACTATGTAAACTGTTCGTAATTTTTTTTATTTTTTTTATAACCATGGAAATAAATTGTTTGCAATTGTTTGTAGTTCCAGTTTGTAATAGTTTGCAATTCTTTATTTTATTTTTATTTTTATTAATGTTCTATGTTTTATGTGTTCTACGTGCAGGTTAAGCTAAGCGTGGCTGGAGTTTCTCAAAGAATAAAAACAACCCCTTATTTAGGCCCTCGGTTCCAGATTTGAACCAGGGCTCTGATACCAATTGTAATGCTCTTATTTAATTTAAACTACCATTGATTTAGAACAGAATAGTAAATTTAAAATTCACTTAATCTAGCACATTCAATCTAATATTTCAATGAATAAAATTTACTAACAATTTAATTCAAAAGATTAACTCTAACCTGAATCTGATGCTTGCTTCCTTAGCTTGAATCTGATGCTGCTCTTTAGGACACCCCAAAACCAACCTCCCTGTCGACTAGTAACGCCTAGCCCTAGGACATCAATGGATGTCCTATCCCTCTGAGCCCAAAACCTCCGCAGCTCCCCGGTGCACTGTAAATTTCACTGTAGATTTCACTCTCCAATCCTCCAAACTTCCCCTCTCGTAGCATGAATGAATCCCCCATCTCCACTCCATTCCCCCCCTTATTCCTCCTTCCTTCACCAACACTCCATCATTAACTCCCACACCTAATACCTTATCCCATTCTTAAAGACCTTATCCATTATTAAATGCCTTATCCCATATTTAAATGCCTTATCCCAACGTATTGGTTACGTTATCCCTTATGGGATACGTAACCCAATTCAAACATTATTTTATTATCCACCCCTTGTTTAATACGTAATTAATTAATTAATTAATTAATAATCAAATTAATCATTAACCATATTAATTAAAGAGTTAATTATACTTAAACTAATCATAACCAAGAATAATTAATTAATAACAGATAATTAGTTAAGGTTATTTAATAACTAATTATAGTTTAGCTAATTTTTAGGATTATTTATTAAATTAATCATCTTAATAATTAAGGGTCGTTACACCCCACATTCCCACACTTTTCTTTCCTAATGTGGGTGGAGGATGGGATTTAATCCTCCTTTATATTTCATATGTAGCCTTTGTCCCATGCTCCATTCCATCCATACTTTTTGCTCTCAGCTCTACCTATCAACGCAAAGAATGATTGAAAGCCAAGCTTACTTTTGGAAACGAATGAACATATCCTTGTTTTGGTTCATAATCAAACACAAGGGAAGAATATGTGCATCTTCTAGTGTTCCTTATTAGAAAAATAGAATATCGAGAGCATAAATAATAGAAAATATGAATATTTAGAGCAACAGTGACAAATTATGGCAGTAATAGGAAATTGTAGGAGAACCAAAATACCACAATTAGAAATACCTTTGTTGATGAAAGAAATGTTCACTTGCCTCTTTGAGGGGGGAAAATGTAGCTACATAGAGTTCCAATTACAATATTATTCACAATATATTCCATCACATTAATTCTTCTTCTTTATATAGTTTCTATCTAACCTCATAGGAGCTTTCTAGTAGGTGAAGCCTTCTAGTAAGCCTTCTTACAATTATTGCTTTCACACTATATTTAATACATGGGCCTTATTTAATAGAGATGGTATCAATACATAGAAACTTATCTATCTACTTAAGGGGGTTAGTATACAATCCTAACAATATCTCCTCCTTATAAAGAAACATTGTCCTCAACAATGGATATGAGGACATTGTTGAAGGATCTCTGCTTGTTCCCATGTGGTAACCTCAGGCTATGTATCCTTCCATTGTATTAAGGTATCTTGTATAAGGTGTTGGTGGAGATGTCACTCTCCTTTGTCAAGGACGGGCTTGAGATTCAACCAAATGGAAACTTCTTCATCCAATTATGGAAGGCTAGTTTCGATATGGAAATTAGATCTAACCACTTTCTTTAAGTAGGAGACATGAAATATTAGATGAATTTTAGAGTGGCTAGGAAGCTCTAATTAGTAAGTCACTAGCCCAAGACATTTGAGGACCTTATAAGGGCCATGAAACTTGGGAAAAAGATTCAGGTGGTAGTTTTCTTTAGGTGAGGTCTACTTATAAGGTTGCACATGGAGGAACACTTGATCCCCTTCATTAAAAAGACATTTGAAATGATGTTGATCAACCTAATACCACATCTAGTTTTGATCCATGACTAGATTATCTTTGAGAGTGCAAAGAATGTTGGGTCAAGTGATCCAAAATGGATCTAGGAAGGCATAAAAATAAAATTTCTTGGAATCAGACAAAACCAACACCATTGCGTCGAGTTCATCACATTAAATTCGGCCATATTTTTTTTTCCAAAAAATGGACACTGTATGCGAAAGTTATTGCATTATGATCATTTTCCCAAATAGGAAAAAACATCAAATGGTCAAAGTCAACCTTTCATACAGCTGATGTTAGCATGACATGATGATGATGCCATCAGGGACACGTGGCAACATGAGCAGGTGACACAAAAAATTCAACTAGTCAAAGTCAACAAATTGTACTACTGACATCAGCAGTACATCATGGTGACGACAACAGGCACACGTGGCATCAGGAGGAGGTGACATGTGTCACTTATTTTTGGAATTTTTCAGGGGCTTATGTGGACCAATCCAAAATTGACACATGGCATTGTATGGATGCAACACGTGGAACTATATGGATGCTGATATGGCCCAATGAGAGGATGACATGTGGTAGTACGGAAGAGAGGTGGAAGTATGGATATTGAAGTGGCATGGTGACATGGATGTATGAATGCGGACGTGGTAGGTAAATGGGTTGTATGGATGATGATGTGGCAAGATCAGGGTATGACACATGGTTGTACGACACTTACGTGGCAGGCTGACATGATGGTGACGTGGTGTTGATTGTGCATTGATTGGACTATACGATCCAATCACATGGTGACAAATGGCCCAATCAGAGGGTGCCATGTGGCACCCCATATTTGGCCAATGTTGGATATACCAAAATTGTGTTACCTCTATGGGAATCGAACACCTGACCTCCACCTACACAAAGTCTTCGTAACCACTGATGGACTGGTCGGACTACACATTAGGGATTAATCCATATGCGTCACAGTTTGGTTTTGTTGTGATTTGGGCTAGGAATTTTTAGATAAGCACCAGTTAATGGGGGCTAGCCCGACTAATTAGGGGCTATAGACTAGGATCCAAAACCATAAGGTGGGGTGCATGGAGAGTTTAAGGCTCGGACGCATGGATCCATGTGACCTAGCATCGAATGTTTAGGGGTTGGATCGGAGGGTCAGAGGCCAGTGTCTAGCCCTCGACCATATGGAAGCTCCCATATGACCAGGGGCCCAGAAGAAAGGGGTTGCACCCAATATTTGTCAATGTTTTGGTTTTTAAACTATAATATATGATTTTTAATGATTTTTTATGCTGATTTGGGTGGATTTTGCCCATTTTTTAGGATCTGGAGCCCTTGTTTAGGCCAAATCTTGGGAGGAAGTTGGGATAGGATCCCCAACTCAAGATATATATAATTCATAGGTTTTTGACATTCCAGGAGGTTCAAATTAGTAGAATGATGATGATTTTGTGAAGCTTGAAGCCATTTTTATGCAGGGAAGCCATTGAGGAAGTGAACTTTGGAGGCCAATTCCGGGAGCTACGCTCAAACTTTTTCAGTGCCGTCAATTGTGTTGGATTCTTGAGGTTGATTAGAAAACAACCAAACCAAGTTTTAATCCTTTTTATGCATTTATGATCCACTTTTGAATCATTTAATATAAATAAGAAATCCTCCCCCACTGAGACAAATGCCAAGAGATGTAGGCAACTTTGTCGAACTCTATTAACAACCTTGTTGTAATGGTTTATTGTTATTTATGATTATTTTCTGATCTGCATTCTTTATGATGGCTACAATATTCTTTCATTAATATCTTCATCTTTTATTAATTCATAAGTGGTAATTGAACACATGCTTAAAACTCAACCAAGTCTTTAAAAGATAATTTTTGGATCAAGTGGTATCAAAGTAGGTTGACAGTTGGTTGTTTGAGTTTGCATAATTACCAGGGAAAAGATAAGTTGTGGTGAAGGTGAGCTTGTAGAAGGATATCTTGAGATTGAATCAATAAATATGACTTCTCAAAGTGAGAAGATGGCATTGGAAGAAGGAATGTCTCAGAATGAGATCGTGCTTCAAAATACTTTCTTCGCCATGTCTAAGATGGTAAAAGTATTGTATGATGATTATTTGGAATGGAAGAGGAATTTTCAACCGGAATCATCAAAAAAATACAAAAGTGAAGAAGGAGAGGATCCTCCTAAACCTCCTCCACCTCCTTAATCTCCATCATCATCTTCTTCTTCTTCAAGTACAAGTTCACATACTACTTCTACAAGAAATCATTCCCATAAACATAAACATGATATGCCATTACTTAATCTTGATGTGAAATTTGAATTACCAATGTATGATGGTGAGGTCAATGATGAGAGGCTTGATAAATGGTCCAGAAAGATGTAACTTTATTGCAATGTGCAACAAATCAAAGATAAAGAAAAACAAATCAAATTGGGATTGCTTTGTCTTGCAGGCACAACACTCATCTGGTGGTAGAGTAAGTTGCAACATGGTACAAAACAAGTTGGTAATGTATTTCCATCATGGAAAGATTTTTTTTTTTCACTTACAAAGCAATTTTATGCTTTGGGTTATAAGGAAAAGGCTTTAATTGGATGGAAAAGTATTAAACTAAGAAAGGGACAAACGTTGCAAGAATACACAGATGAATTTCATAAGATGGGATTAATGTTAAATATTCCATTACATACAAAAGAAACTCTTATGAAGTATATAGGAGGTTTACCTGCACATATTCATAACACTGTATTTATGTTTGGACCTTCTAATCTTGATGAAGTTTCTATTCAAGCAACTTATATTGAAGCAAGGAAAACAAGAGTTGGTGTATCAGGGGAATCATCTTCAAGGAAAGAAGACAAAATAAAGGGGAATGGAAAGAAAGAAAATTCAGCAACAATGAAGGAAGGGAAGCTCTCTTGCAAGCATCGTAAGAAAGAATGGCATGATGATGACCATTGCTGGCAATTGCACCTAGAGAGGAGACTGAAATTGTACAAAGAAAGGAAAGGGAGACAAACAATTGCAATAAAAACACGACCAATAAACTTGGGATATTATTCAGGTGATGAGAATGAAATCACAACAGTCGGTTTGATAGGTAAAATTGGTGATGGATATGATTCTAGAAGTAAATTGTTTCATATAAGGGCCATAATGAAACATACTAAGATCAACACATTGATAGATAGTGGATCTCAATCTAACTTGATTTTAGAGGAAGTGGCTAAACAATTGGGATTGACAACTAAGCTACATCATAAACCTTACTCACTTAAATGGATAAGCAACAATCATGAATTGCACATAGAAAAGCAATGCACTTTAAAGTTTGCAATTTCATCAAACTTTATGGATGAGGTAACATGTGATGCGGTACCACTAAATGAATGTGGAATGGTCTTAGGAAACCCTTATTTGTATGATTGCAAAGAAATATTCTAAAGGGAACATAATCAATATCACTTAACTAAAGAAGGCAATGAATATGTTGTACATACTCATCACTTAAAATCAAATCAATCTCTTCAAACAATAGAAAAATTAAGGAAGGCAACTTATGCAAGAAACACACCTATAATTGTGCCAAGTAAAGCATTTTATCTTAAGCATGAACATGAGATGGTTGTTGAATGGAAATTAAATTAATAAGATAATGTCGTGCAAGCACATCAAACATATTAGTTCATTTGCAATCATATTTTTGATGTTATCGTTGCTAATGTTTTCAACATGGATGGTAGTGGCTTCAGTAAGATGTGAACGAGTTCAAGTGGATAACAATATGCTTTCAGTTGTCATGGTTGTTTTGAAATTGATTATGATGTGACAAGTGCATAGGACATAGTTTAAAGACAAAGGACAAGTGGGGTGGCCTATCCCACACATGATATCTGGTTAATACCCTTTTAGACGAACAAAAGGTCTTAGTGCATAGGCATGATCCAAAATGGATCCAGGAAGGCCTAAAAATAAAAGTTCTTGGAATCATATGAAATCAGTGCCATTGCATCGAGCTCGTTGCACTGATTCTGATCATATATTTGTTTTCCAAAATTGGACACCGTATGCAAAATTTATCGCATTCTAATCGATTTCCCAAACAGACAAAAAAGTCAACTAATGAAAGTCAATAGGTCATACTATTGACATCAACAGTACATCATGATGAAGTCAGTAGGGACACGTGGCAGCACGAGGAGGTGACACATGTCACTATTTTTTGTCATTTTTAGGGGATTATGTGGAACAATAAAAAAGTTGACACGTGGCACTGTATGGACGTTGATGTGGCACTGTACGGACATTGACGTGACCCAATGAAAGGTCAACACGTGGTAGTACGGATGACAGGTGGAAGTACGAATGCTGACATGACAGGGTGACATGGTTGTATAGATGTTGACATGGAAACTAACTGGGTAGGTGACTTGTATGTACGGATGATGACGTGGAAGGCTCAGGGTATGACACGTGGTTGTATGGAAGTGATGTGGAAATCTAACAAGACGGTGACGTGGTGTTGACTGTGCGCTCACTGTGTTGGTGGCTGGACTGTATGGTACAAACAAAGGGCACCACATGGCACCTTGGATTTGGTCAATGTTGGCTAGACCAAAATTTGTTTACCTCTATGGGAATCGAACACCCGACCTCCACCTACACAAAGTCTTCGTAACCACCGATGGACCGATCAGACTACATATTAGGGCTTAACCCATATGCGACACGTTTTGGTTTTGTTGTGATTTGGGTTGGGAGTTTTGGGATAAGCCTCGGTCGATGGGGGATATCCCAACTGAGCGGGGGCTATAGACCAGGAGCTAGGACCAGAAGGTGGGGTGGATGGAGAGTTTAAGGGTCGGACGCATGGAGCCATGTGACCTAGCACCAAATGTTTAGGGGTTGGAACAAAGGTTTAAGGGCCAATGCCTAGCCCTCAACCATATGGTAGTGCCCATATGACTAGGGGCCTGGAAGAAAGGGGTTGTGCCCAATATTTGGCAAGTTTTAGGTTTTTAAACTATAATATATGATTTTTAATGATTTTTTATGTTGATTTGCGTGGATTTTGCCCATTTTTTAGGATCTGGAGCCCTTTTTGAGGTTAGATCTTGGGAGAAAGTTGGAATAGGATCTCCAACTCAATATATATATATATATATATATATATATATATATATATAATTCAAGGGTTTTTTTACGATCCAGGAGGTTTAGGTTAGTAGAATGATGATGAGTTTGTGAATCTTGAAGCCATTTTTATGTAGGGAAGCCATTGAGGAAGCAAACTTTGGAGGCCAATTCCAGGAGCTACGCTGAACCTTTTTCAATGTCATCAGTTGTGTTGGATTATTGAGGTCGTGAAGAGCACAACCAAACCACTTTTTAATACTTTTGATGCATTTATGATGTATGTTTGAAGCATTGAAGATAATTAAGAAATCCTCCCCCACTGAGACAAAGGCCTAGAGATGTAGGCAACCTTGCCAAACTTTGTTAACAACCTTGTTTCTATGGTTTGATGTTATTTATTCTTACTTTATGATCTGCATTCTTTATGATGGATGAAATATTATTTCATTAATATATTCATTTTTTCTTAGTTACTAAGTGGTAATTTAACACATTCTTAAAACTCAACCAAGTATTTAGAATATCATTTTCGGTTCATCAAGCTATACGGGTTTTTTCTACCACCTAAACCTTAGAGACTCATAATGAGTAAGATAGTATTGATGGGGAATTTTATCCATATATATCCTTAAAGGGAGTCTTTCGAATGGCACTATGATAAGTTTTATTATACTAGCATTCAAATAGAGTTAACCAGTGGACCCATTGGGATTGTCTCTCTAATGTAAATAACTACAAGTAATAGTCCAAGCAATTGTTCATAGCTTCAGTAGGACCATCAATGTGGGGGTGATATGTGGTTCTAATATTCAATTGAGTTCCATCGAGTTGAAACAAATCTTACCTAAAATTGTGAGTGAAGGTGGGGGCACAATCCATAACAATTGAGTGTGACATACCATGGAGTTTAAAGATATTATCCACGAATAGTTGAGTGATCATAGAGGCCTAAAAGCGGTATTGTAGAGAATAAAAATGAACATATTTGGAAAGGAAATCAACCAAAACCATGATTACATATATGTTCCCATATTTTGGTAACCTGTTGACGGGCGAAACAGTCTGTCCGTCAACTGAGAGAGTGGAACCGGTCCGGGGTTGTCTAAATAACCCAAGCCGTTTGGAATGGACCACCCTGACGAGTTTAACGGCTCCGTTGGCCGCTCTAAGGTCTTTTAAGAAAACCAAAGAGAAACTAATCTAAACTAACTAAACTAAAACTAACTAAAACAATCTTACTAAAATTAAAAGGGAACTAAACTAGCTAACTAAAAACAAACAAACTAATTATTACACTAATCTAATTAAAACAAACTATTAAATAAACTAAAACTAAATACAACTATTCTAACTATTATATACAATCTACTTATTACTATTGTAATAACTCAAATCAACTATCTAATTACCAGCTACAATATTACTTATTCACAAATGTACACTATAAACAATCTACAGATTTAATTAAAACCTGCAAAACTCATGTATTTTCTGCCCTAAGACAGCAAGATATGTTTTTTTTTTTTTTTATATATTTTATGAAAAAGAAATAAAACTATTGAAATTAAACGATCTAATGTGATTACTGAAATTAAACAACCTAATATAAATCTAATTAAAATTATTTCTAAACTAAACTACTTAATGAAAACAACAAGGAAAAGACTAGTTGACCTGGAAGTGCTCCTAATTTATCCTGTGTGTGATGACTCTGAAGCTGTTCGGCGGAAGTAAACTCACACTGGATTGGTTCAAAATCTTCTCGTAAACGATCTGTCGCGCTCCTCTTTGAGTTGTTAACAGGATAAACAAGACATAAAAGATCATAACAATCTTATGATTATAAATTTTCACAATAAGGGAAACTTGTTATGCAAGAAACTTATATTTGATAATTCAATCAATGAAGAAGATAAACCTGTCATTCAAAAACTGAATTGACAATTGTTATGTCTTTTATATATTTGGAAGAAACCAGATATGAATTACAGTGATTAAAATTATATCATTTGCACATGATCTAGATAGCTAAAGTAGTCATAAATCATAAACAAATTGATATACACATCATGAAACAGAAACATTGATATATTGAGAAGCTAAAGCTGTGACAAAACACCAAATTCTGCTTCAGTCTGTATTATAACTTCATATCCTTGTTCTCCCACGAATGAGGATGAAAATTATTACAAAAATCATAAGTATATATAAGTTTCTCCACAAGGTAAAACATCCCTGTGGATAATATCAAATTGTTTTATACAATCAGGGAAAAATCCCAAAATCGACTAAACTAGGAAAATCAAAATGTCATTAAAATCTTTGAGATATCCCCTAACTGCTCATAAACTCAACTGCAATTCGAATTTACCTGCAATAGGACACCAATATCCAATTAGAAAGATATTTCAGTAACAAAACACTAAAAAATTGATCCTACAGACTTAGCTACAGAATCATCTGATTCTGTAGCTAGTCTAAAATAGCATATAGAATCAGATAACAATCAAACCAAATCCTTTTAAAACAATCCAATTTAATTTGTTTTTTAACAAACATTAAAATCGAATTAATAATGGTTCAAGAAAATTTATCATTCAAATCAAACCAAATCGAAAAGGATGCAATCGAAACAGGATAAGAATGCTCTGTTTTTAAATTGAAATTAAATCGGGTCAAATAATAACCACACTGTTTCATATCCAAATGCAATCATAATTAAATCACATCGTATTCAAAATCAATATGGTTACAATCAACCACAATCACAATCGATTGGTTACGGCTGTGCATAAAATTCACATTGTGTTAATCAAATACCAAACTGTTACGACTATAGTCAAAACGAAACATGCATAACAGTATCCACAAACTTTGCCATAGTCTTCGGTCGCTGAGTGTCATACAGTTAACCGATAGGATCAAATAGCAATCACAGCTATCATTGAGTCGTTATTGTCATAGAAATAGATTGATATCATTCAATCATGTGAAAAATAGGTAACTGTTTCAACTATATTCAAATGAAATCATACTCAATGAGTATAAACCCAATGGATCTCGTTGCCGATCATCACTCAGTCAACTGGCAGGAACGAGATAGAATCAACAGAATTCATAATATAAACTGGGTGACTAATCAAAACGAATGTGGCTGAGCTTAATTATAGAAACAAATCGTGAGACTGGATACAGTTAATTTCATTCCTTAAATCGAATTCAAACAATATATTTGTTGCAATCTGATAACATGGTCAAACAAAACAGTCTGAATCGATTTGATTGGGTATAACAGCTATGATTCATATCTATTCACAATTCGGTCATGCAATAATAGAATGATATTCGAATTGGTCAGAAAATATAGAATATACAATCACAACAGTTAACCATAATTGCCAACCATATCGCATAGAATATAACCAATTCAAAATGAGATATTGACTGTGTTTAAAATTGGAATACCAAAACAGCCTGTCTTTGGAAAATATTAACAACTTCGATTATCAACAGAGCATTCGATTGAAGATAAATTGAAAAAAACAAATCTATCTCGAGATCACTCGAATCAAAACCAAATCCAATCAAAACTTAAACAATTATGAAAATTAATTTATCAAATCAAAATTATATACAATAGTTCATGCTTGTGTGACAGAGAAAACCCACGGTGTAAACAGTGTTTATGATTATGTCATAAAAATAGGTGAAAGTCATACCAGTGAGGCTATTCGAGCTACGCCAATTTTGAATTGACGAATGTTGTAGATGACTCCATGTTCTTAAACAAAATCGAACCAGTTGTTCGCTGTTTCTTATCAGTGGGTGGCATCTTTTCTTTTTGACTGGTGAGCTTTGCAACTTGATCCTCCAGATCATGAATTCTGGACTGCAACATTGGCACATCGAGGTAATACCTTTCTAACCATGAGCCACACTGATTGCATGGGGGAGCAGTCGGTTGAGATAAAGTAGGAAGGGGTTTCGACGAGTCCCCAGGGGTTTCACAAGGCATTTTGATGCCAGGATAATTAGGATCATTTTGCAAACAAGGTGGTAGGTTTTTCACGAAATCATATGCGGGTTTATCACACAGACTTTCTGAATAGGGATACTCGCTTGCTAGGTAGCGTTCAATCTCTGAATCGAAATCTTCACTCACCATGATTGGGTCAGGGTTGACAGGGACTTTCGGTTTGTTTCTTGCCATGCGAGAGATTAACCGGGCATTTTTCTTACCTTTAGAATTCGCATTTGGTTTGGATTTAGGCCCTTTGGCCACATGTTTAGCAATTTCCACGTCTGTGGTCACAGAACCGGGTAGATCAATAGGTGGTTTGGGTAGGGGTTTGGGTAATAGAGCACTATAAGGTACAGGGGGGACTGACTTACTTTCGCTCATCACAGGTTTTTCAACCTATGGTGGGCTTGAACCATCAAAATTATTGCGTTTAAGAAAATCATTCCAACAGTCCCAACGTAACCCCAAATGACAAACCACAAGCATTTTAATTAACCCAAAATGAAATAGGCTGTTATCGGCCTGATTCCATTTGTACCTTTTATCCATTTTAAACAAACTCTTGTGCAGGTAGTAAGGCATGTTAAGTTCATAGACCATGAAAACCATAAGTAGCCGAAGATGGTATAGGAAAATGAAACCATACCGGCCCTCGCAAGTAATGAACTTCTTGGTTACCATGAGCAAGTCGTGCAAGCGTTGCTTTAGCATATTTGCAGGCAAACCCTTGTCACAGGAACTCACCCTTCGTGACTGGAAGAGTAATGTCCACGAGACATCTTCCACTTTGGAATTTTTTGACCATTTCTATTTGACAGTAGGCAGACCGGTAGCTAGACTAAGGAACTGTTCATTGATTTCCAATTGCACATCCCCAACCTTGGCTCGGCAGCCATCAAAGGTTAATGCAAATTGCCGAGCCACGCTAGGGTTATAGCCATCAAACTTTCGAATGAACGGGAGCCATCCGAATTCTTCCAGGTCGCTGTAAGCACCATCGAACATCAACAATGCTTGGCACCCGTTGGGTTCAGCCCTTACGACTGGAGCCATGGCGCGGGCACATGGTAGGGTTTGGGTCGAACATACAATACACAGGAGCAAAATCGTTATGGATAACAGCTGCAAGCGCTCAAAGGGGGATGAATTAATGTATGCATGCGAAGGTGGTGGGATTATCACCACCATGCAACACATTAATGGCACAGTACAGTACTCATCATATCGTTTAAACCATACTAATCGGCCAACCCGAAAATTTGAGCGGTGGATAATCATATCAACGTGCCATTAATCAATGTGGAACCAAAACCATAAATCAATATGCCATAGTATAATTCAAACCAAAGTAAAATCCAAATGTTTCACCAACGTGCCATACAATAATCAAACATTTCCATTCAATATGAAATATTAAACTCATGTGCTTGTTACATAATCCAATGTTTTGATCAAAAGTTTAAAACATGGTGACAATAGATAAAATCGATAAGCTAAGAGTTTTAAAATCATAAGGATCACATTACATAAAAACCTTTAATCCACCATGACCCCTATATAATCAAATATAACTCATAATTTGCATGCTCAAAGCCTTATTAATTAAATCAAAATCAAGTTGCGCAATCAGAGCGATAATAGGCAAATGGACATAGTTTGAAAAATAAACCAAAGGTAAGTACCAATCAACATATCAGTGAGAAGATCATGACAATTCAAATAACAATGGAGGAGTTTTCACACTTTCAGCTGTGAAAACTAAATTAAAACCAATTTGCAAATGTCGCTTGAAATGAAAGCATCGTCTCTTTGCGAGATGCGACAGAAATTTGAAGTTCAAGAGACATAGGTGTAGGCAGCTTTTAGGGAAACTGAAAAAATTGAATTGGCTGCCAACAATGGCGACACACTGGGAAAAGCAGTTATCTCTATCGAAAGAAACAAATTCAGATTAGGACAGTAGAAAATTCAACTCAGAAACAACCACCAAAAAATCATACAAACATCATCATTTACCATCTTTTCCAGCGATGTTTTAAAAGACGTAACTAATAACATTCTTGAGATCGGCGAGTCATGATTTTTATGATAAAATCTTCAATACTGTTGGCATAGCCACTACTGCCAGTAGGCATCCATAGCCTTGACAGGGTTGCCATTTAACCCACTCGGACGTCCGTATCCTGTCAAGAAGTTCTAGATCAGAGTAAAGGACTTTTTAAAGAGGTTTCTTATATTTTTTCACATATTTTCATGTACCCGACATTGCTTCGCTGCCAGTGGGCCTGTTCAGTACCCCGACGAAGTTGTCTTGGCGCCATGCTTGCATTTACCTGCTGCCAGCGGACCTGTTCAGTATCCCGGCGGGTTTACAAACACTTCCCACAGCTCTTATTAACATTTTTATTTTGTTTTTCTTTTATGGATAGCCGAGCGAGGTGACGCTGAAAAATCTTGGTATTTTATCATATTTTTTAGACCTCATCAGAATTTGTTAACACCGTCCTTTATTCATCTCCAGAAATGTTTTATTTCTAAAACAACTTACTATGGCAGGGAGACATCCTTTTGAGTCATTCCTCTACGGAAAAGGGACAGCGTAAAAAGATTAAAGATGATCATGACAAACTTTGCTCAGAGATTGAAATTAGAAAACTTCTTTCAAACAACAAAATTTTCGAACATGAATATCAGTTTATAAACACATCACTGATGTTCGTACAATCTTTCAGAAGTTATTTCAGCGAAGAAATTTTCTACGGTCTTTGTTTGAATAGCTCAGTGCACAAGCAAGGAAATGTTTCAAAAACAACACAAAACTGATCAATCCAAATCAAAACCAAAAATGAAAATAAAGGCAAAAATAAAAACAAAAGGAAATATTTACATAATATACAAGGGTAGAAATCAAGCAAAGTATTTTTTCAGGGCTTGGCCATTCATCGGATAGGTGTCAAGCTACCCTTCAAGATTTTGTAATCGAAAGGAACTAGGACCCAACTTTTCAGCGATAAAAAATGGCCCAAGCCACAAATTTTGAAACTTGGTATGCTCACCCTTCCCTTCGTGTGGTTTGTCCCACTTTAAGACGAGATCGCCTACTTCAAAATTCCTATCAGAAGCAGAATTAGAATCAAACCAGCTTTTAATCAGTTGTTGATGTTGGTCTAACTTACACTTAGCTTGGTTTCTTACTTCTTTTGACTTCATCAAAGCGTTAATACGGCTTTCTAAAGGGGGACAATCTTCTTCTTGAACTTTTTGTGTTAATTGGAGCGAAGGAAGAATAATCTGAGGTGGCAGAATGGCTTCTCTGCCATAAAAAAGAAAAAAAGGGGAGTTACCTATAGCGGCTTTGGGTGCTACCCTATCAGCCCATAGTGCATTAAGCAGTGCATTGTGCCAGTTCTTGTGATTTTCAGCCACGGATCTCTTGATAATTTTGATCAAGTTCTTGTTTGTCGATTCTGCTAAGTCATTTCCCTGGGGGTAGTAACTAGCAGAATACTTAATCTTTATTCCTTTCTCCAAAGAGAACTCACTCATCTCAAGAGAGGAAAATTCTGAAGCATTATCAAAGACTAGATAATCAGGGATATCGAAATGAGTGATGATATTCGAATTCAGAAAAGCAATCACATGACTTATAGTAACATTTTTTAGCGCGGCGGCTTCAGACCATCGAGTAAAGTAATCAGTGGCTATCACAATATACTTGTGTTGTTGTGAGGATGGAGGGTTAATAGGACCAATGATATCAAGGCCCCATTGCTGGAAAGGATAATCGACTGTGACGGGTTGCAAGGGGAAGGCTAGTTTTTGCAACTGCCCTGATGCTTTCTGGCAGATAATACATTTACGACACAAGGCATGGGTGTCTCTAAAAAGTGTCGGCCAGTAATAACCGGCTCTTAAAACCTTATGAGCAGTGGTGTCACCACCAAAGTGACCACCAGCTTCTCCTGCATGCAACTCAAGCAAGACTTTCTCTGCTTCGTCCTTTTCAAGACAACGCATCAGTATGCCGTCAAAATTTCGACGAAACAGTATACCGTTAACTAGATGAAAGGAGGCAGACTTTAGTCTCAACGCTCTTCTTTTGGCAGGGTCAAGGTGACGGGGTGCTGATCCATGTTCAAGACAAAATCTAATATCGTCATACCAAGGACTTACGAGGTTTTGTGCGCAACAAATCAAACTTTGATCACGTTGTTCTAGGTTTGACGTATCATTATCTTCTCTCTGTTCGTTTTTTGAATCAGCTACCAACTTACACAACCCTTGGCCTCTCATGATCTGTGTTGGGGTGATCTCTAAGTCATACTCCTGCAAGGAGGTGACCTAGTTGGCTCTTTTCTCTCCTAACTCCTTTTCCACTAACAAGTTCCTAACGGCAGGGTAGGGGACAATGACCTTCGTCCTTGACTTCAGAAGATAAGACCGGAAATGCTTAACTTCTTTGAAAACAGTGTAGGGTTGTCGATCGACCACTGGGTAGTTAAGTTCAGCACCTTTGAAAGCAGAGCTCATAAAGGTGATGGGTACTTTGTTATTCTCGGAGTTCTTCTGAGTTAGGACCGCAGCATAGAAATGATCAGAGGCGAAAGTATAAAGTGTAAAATCTTGAGAGAAATCAGGGCTCATGAGAGACAGAGCGTCTATTATGGCCTTCTTTATATTATTGAAAGCTTGGTTTTCTGTGGGTCCCTAGTGATATTGCGTGTCTTTCTTAATTAGGTTCTAGAGAGGCCTGACCATTTCAGAGAAACTGGGGACAAATCTTCTCACGAAATTAATCTGGCCTAGGAAAGACTGCATGGATTTTTTGGAGGTAGGTGGGGGAAGTTTAGCGATGACTTGGGTCCTCTCGGGGTCAATAATCATTCCATCACTAGACACAATGAACCCTAGTAATTTACCCTGTTCTACTGCAAAGATGGACTTCTTAGGTTTCAGGGAGATGCCGTATTTACGACATTGTAGCAGAACGACTCGCAAGTGAGCTAGATGATCATTTTTGTTTTTAGAGTAAATGGTCAC
Source organism: Picea mariana (assembly GCA_032191745.1). NCBI lineage: Eukaryota > Viridiplantae > Streptophyta > Pinopsida > Pinales > Pinaceae > Picea > Picea mariana. The sequence continues at coordinate 159,049 of JASDQU010011174.1, read as the reverse complement.
ATCATCTAAGTAAACTACTACGGAGTGATTGATTAAGCCTCTAAAAGCAATGTCCATTGCTCTCTGAAAGGTAGCACCAGTGTTAATCAATCCAAAGGGCATTTTGCAATAAGCATAAGTGCCCCACAGGGTACGGAAGGTAGTTTTTAGTTGGTCTGGCGAAGACATCAAGACTTGGTTGTATCCAAAGAAACCATCCAGTAATGATAGCCTCTCGGAACTAGATACTTGTTGCAAGATCTTTTCCATGGGAGGGACAGGATAGTTATCTTTGTCAGACGCTTTGTTGAGGTTCCAAAAATCGACACAAAGTTGAATTTCCCCGTTTTTCTTTCGCACTGGGATGAGGTTGGATACCCATTGAGTATGTCTAACAGGAAAATTTATTTTAGCACTTAGGAGTTTATTCAATTCTTTTTGTACGGTCGGTTCCAATTTAGGATGCATTTTCCTCAGTTTCTGTTGGAAGGGAAAGGTTTTGGGCTTCATCGAGATGACATGCTGTATAAGGTTAGGATYGAATGTTTTAAGATCATCGTAAGTCCAAGCAAAGACATCCTTGAATTCTTTAAATAATTTAACAAAAGCAGCTTTTTCTTGTCTAGAACATCCCAAGCCTAGATTGATACACTGAGGATTCTCACTAGTTCCTAAATTAACTTTTTCATAAGACAATGAGGAACTATTGGTTTTGCAATTGACCGTCTTTTTAAATTTATCTTCAAAATCATAAAACTTTTCTAGTCTAACAAAAGATTTGGGTATGAAATTTACCATGTCCAATAGAGCTTCAGGAGATTTCAGGTTAGGTATTACCGTAAAGTCATGCAAATTGTCGTCATGCGTTTGTTCATCTATCACTGTGCCTTGAAAGGTTTCTTCCATGTGCAGAAAGTTAATGATCTGCTGATCATCGTCAAATACTCTCCAGTTTGTGATATTGTCTGGAATGGATGGTCGAAACAATAGCTCCATGGAGAATGCGTTTGGTGATAAGCCTTCTGTAGGAAGAAGTTTAGAGGCAACATTAGCTAGTAGATCTACTTCAGCATTATTTAATCTAGGAATGGAATTTATATTAAAAGCATAAAATTTGTTCATTAAACTCCATACCTCAGACTGGTAACATTTGAGATGTGGGGTAAGACAGTGTATAGAATCTCTTACCTGCCTGACCACTATCTCAGAGTCGCCGAATACAACCAGATTTTGAATGTGCATGTCTAAGGCTTTTCTGAGACCTTGTAATAAAGCCTCATACTCTGCAGTATTGTTAGTGCATTCAAATTCTAGTCTACAAGCCAATAATGTTT